>BQNB010018994.1:0-67467 GCA_026074375.1 Tanacetum coccineum | reverse complement strand
AACATAACAGTTAGGACTTTGCACTTATGCATCATCTGCCTTAAATAAATTCATCACACTTTTTCTTCGGTTGATTTTCTCCGAAAATTTCAAAGGGTGTCTTGATTGGTTCTCGATGACACTTGATGTGTGGGTTGCAAACACCAAAGCTTTACAAACCTCTTGGTAGTGTACATAATCATTGTAATGTATTAAAGGTAAGACCTAGAGATTGATCGTTCTCTAGATAAATAGTGAGATATGCTCGTAAAGTATAACATATTGATCTAAAGGACGAAAGAAGATTAGTTTTGGTGAGTAATTAAATATCGGAGTTTTGGATAGTTTGATTTTAAACTAAAATTAACCTAAAGAAATTAAAATTAAAAGAAAAGAAAAGTAAAATGACGAGAACTAATATAATGGGAAAACATATTTACTTAAGGTGCACTACTCTCTAATATTACCTAGTTGTCTCTGCTGAATCTGTCACGCCTTGATTGGTGAATATAGAGGATATATCAACAATAATGTAGTGCCTTGGTCCAGCTCCTACACCATATAATAACTAGCTTAATGCCTTGGTCCAGCTTCTATAACTAATTATTATGCATGTATTTATCCAGTACGTTTATGTCACAATCCAACATGCAACAAATTTTCAGATCCTGTGATATCGTAAAACCCCTAGTTCCTAATAATTTTCATGATATTGTGAGTGAAACAGTAGTCACTAATACTTTTCATGATACTGTGAGTGAAGCAGTAGTCACTAAAACTTTTCATGATACTGTGAGTGAAGCAGTAGTCACTAAATCTTTTCATGATACTGTGAGTGAAGCAGTAGTCACTAAATCTTTTGCATGATACTGTGAGTGAAATAGTAGTCACACTCAGAAATCTTGTGGTTCACATTACTTTTAATGAACGTTATTGATTACTTAAACCTATGAATTCACTAACTTTATGTTGACACTTTTAGCATGTATTTCTCAGGTCCTTTATTGCATTTACTTGGATTGACATGGAGCGTCCCACTAGAGTCACATTTTAAGCTTTTATCATGACAAATATTTATTGCATTACTTTAACGTTCGGTTATGAAGGAAAACCTTCTGTATATATTGTCGTGAACTTTTGCAACATGTCTTTGTAAAACTTTACTTATTTAATCGAACGTGTATTTTCCAAACGACTCATATAGAGGTCGTTCGAGATAATCGTGGCTTTGTGCTATTGAAGTCACGCCCTCGGATTAACCTTCCGCTGTGATATTTTAGGGGTGTGACATATTGGTATCAAAGCATCGGTTATAGCGAACTAGGTTTCATTAGTAGGCCTAGACTATAGCCATTTCATCATGAACATTCCGCACACACAAATCACTGAACTGTCATTCATGCTCATTTACTTTAACGGTTTCTAAATCAGTACTAAGACTTTTTCTAGACATTGTGAGTGACACAATGGTCTCTAAAACAACTTCCAAGACATTTTGAGTGATATAATGGTCTTTATGACTTTTCATGACTTTACATAATACCCTTTTAGATGAGATCGAAACTCGTCATAGTCTATCAAACCCACTGACTATCCGACTATAGGGATGAGTTTGAACACTCGTTCCATACTTTTGAAAACACCTACGTCTTCTCGTAAACCACCCTTTAGAAACTTGACGGTTGATTAGAACATGAATTTAACTTGTCACCTCCTAACGTGCCGCCTTGGGACACTTACTTTTAGAACATGACTTATTAATGTCTCATTCTCTGTACTTTCTCTGATTTTGAAGAAACATGTCACCAAGAAGACACCCTCGACTTAATGTAAATTTACTTTGGTTGTAATATCGTGATTTGTGCCGGCAATGCTTAAGTAGGTTGATTTATAATCTCCATATTTAAATGGATTCAGATGCCTCTTCATTTTAATAAAGAAGTTATAAATCGCCGAACCATAGGTTTATAATTCTTATTTACATGGATTGGGATGCCTTTAGATGTAAATAACGGATTATAAATGAATGGGCTTAGGTGTATCCGACATGGCTTGCGTACGACACCACACCTTTTCCCAGACACCTCACCAACAAATACCACCAACTGAATTTCAGGATGAAATTTATTTAAAGAGGGAAGACTGTGACAACCCACATTTTTTAAGTTTAATTTTACCTATTAACTTGAAACATTTTACTTTGAACGCGTACATACTTGATTTAACGCATAACCGGGAGGTTATCCCGCGTATAACGAAAAACGTCTTTGAACACGTACCGCCTCTAGACTAAGTTTAGTGTACATTATGCAACATTTTAACATTGTCATGAGCATATTTTACAAGTCATTTGCATACGGTTTTACAAAACTTTTGCGTAAGTCGTTTAAACTTGCACTATATTACGTGCATGCATGCACAACTTACCTAATACCCTCACCACCATTGAACTAACACTTTAAACACTTATACACATTTGAATTTAGTCATTCCCTCCCCATTATATAAGCTAAAACCAGCCCCCTTTATTATATATATACAAAACATCACAACTTACACTTATTTACCTACTATATCTTACACAATCTTCCATATCTAACAAATTTCAAACCAAATCAACTTATCCCTTTTTTCTTCTTAATTCCCCCACCCCAAATCAGCCTCCCATGCCTCCTATCTCAATCTTGTCATAAGCTTGTCTCTAGATATTTTTGCAAAACCATCAAAGGCAAAACTAGCTAGTTGTTTCCATTTCTCTTCCTATAAATAACACATTCATTTTTCCATTCAACACACACAATAACACTCTAAAAACTCTCTCATATCAGCTGATATTTAGTAGTTTAAGCAAGATTCAAGGATTCCTAAAGAGTTATAGGGTTTTGATATTGGAAGCTAGGGTTTAGAAGTATTAACTAGGGGTTTCATTAGTTATTTTGAGTAATCTTGCACTTGTTCATCCACAATCATTCACATCATTGTAAGTATCATCATTTCATATTTTCTTGTACTTTAAATATCTCATATATGATTTATATCTCCTAACTATGCTTGTGCATAAGAAAAACTTGATTAAAAACTTGTTTTATTAAACCCAAAAGTGAGCAGATTTTAAGGATGACTTGCTTGGACAATAAAACCACCTTAGGATAATCTTTTAGAAAATTTATTTTTATCTACTCTTTATATTAGGTGTTATCTTAGTTTTTTGATCGGGTCTTAAAAAAGCATGTTTGTTTACATTTTTGAATGATTTTTGCAAGATTAGTGGCGATTCAGAGTTTAGAACTTTAGGCGTGATTATGGGCACTTTAGGGTTAGATTGGGTTGTTATGACTTTGGAAATTTTGGTATATAAGGTCTTAACATAAACTCAACGATTTGAATCGACTATAAAGGACAAATAAAGAAGGAGATGTGGCAAAAAAACCCGCCTAAAGCTGCTGTCCTGGAACAGCCCTATATCCGCGTCTTGTATGACCTATTTGAAACCCTTAAACTTGGAGTTAGACTTTAAAACTTATATTTTTGGAAAGATAACTTAAAATTATACAACCTAGGCTTTTGAACGGACTTAGTTCGTTACAAAACGGATGAGTTATGCCCTTGAGAAGTCAAAAAAACCCTAATTTCAGCAAACTATTCTATGAAGTTTCTAATATGAAACACTTGTAAACTTGTTTGTAAAGTATATTTGGAACTTAGAAAGCCTTAGACACAAGCATAGTAGGGTGATAAAAGTTTAAAAAACCCATATGCATGTTGTACATTTAATATTGTAAGCCTAAAGTACCTCGTTATATAACTAGGTCGCGGTTAGGATTCATTGCTCATTGAACTTGCGTTGTAATTCCCGTTGTATCACCTATTGCTTGAGGTGAGTTTCATAGCCCCTACTTTACTTTCTTTAATACTCATTTTAACTAATTTGGGGTGAGAATACATGCTCAATTACTTTCTTTCAGACATAAATACTTAACTTTACGGATTGACACCAAGTTACCACATTTGCCATGAAGTCCCAAGTATCATGAACTGTTAATTACGTAGTACGCGTGGATGTTATGAATAGATATATTAGGATTGAACTCCCTCGTCCGGGTGTTGGTAGCTCTCACTTGATCGAATGTACCGGTCAAACAGACGCATTTCATTTGAGGAACTCTAGATGTTTGGCAAAGCACCAACCGAGGTAACAACATGTAAACACGTATACTTAAGGCTTCAGTGTCATGAGTTTAGTGAAATAGTAATACTTTCTTGTGATATTGTATTTGTTATAATAGTCACACATGAAAATCTTGTGGTCCACACTGACATTTTACTCTTCTTGATACTATGAGTGAAGCAATAGTCAATAATATATTTTCTTGATACTGTGAGTGAAGCAGTAGTCACTAATACTTTTCATGATACTGTGAGTGAAGCAGTAGTTACTAAATCTTTATACTGTAAGTGAAGCAGTAGTGACACTCGCAAATCTTGTTGTCCATATTACTTTTACTAAACGTTATTGATTACTTAAACCTATGAACTCACAAACTTTATGTTGACACTTTTAACATGTATTTCTTAGGCCCTTTATTGCATTTACTTGGGTTGACATAGAGCGTCCCACTAGAGTCACATTTTAAGCTTTCATCATGACGAAGATTTATTGCATTAATTAAACGTTTGGTTGTGAAACAAAACAATCTGTATATGTTGTCATGAACTTTTGGAACATGTCTTTGCAAAACTTTACTTATTTAATCGAACGTGTATTTTCCAAATGACTCATATAGAGGTCGTTCGAGATAACTTGTGACTATGTGCTATTGAAGTCACACCCCCGAATTACCCTTTCGCTGTGATATTTTGGGGGTGTGATAGTACTCATATATATGTATTCGGTATACATATATATATTTGTATAATTGAATTGTTCGTTTAAGTAAGTTTAAATTGGATAGTTTAATTGTCACACCCCGTCTAAGGCGGAAACACGGGATGTAACAGACATGATCATCATAACACACTGATTTAAGAAAATAGAGAATTCACCAAATGAACATCCAACACAATTATGTCATGAAGACTCCCAACACAAGTGGAGACTTGTATTGTGGATAGTCAATACCACGACAAACAAAGTCACATAGTTAGAATAATCCCACAACCTACACAAGTACAAATAAACTAGACAGTTCACAAACAACTATAGGAAGTACTAATGCGATATAACTCAAGGGAAATGTAACCCGGGAGGGTTACTTCCCAGGTCTCTCTAAGCAATGCAGGAAAAGCTCTATCCTTCTTAAGCACTGCTATTGTTATTACCTGAAAATGAATACTCAAAAACATCAACATAAAGTTGGTGAGTTCACAGGTTTAAGAAATAAACCATTTGTTATGCATATAATACAAGTAGGAAAATAATGAGTAAGAGGTGCATATACTTCACAAAACTACACAGATCGCAACAACTGAACCTTATGACTGTATCACACATAACTTGACCGGAGTATATTCACCCTTAAACAAGAACCACACAGAGAAACAAAGGTGGGGGTGTCAACCCAAATAGTACTATCAATACATCCTGCGGCTCCAAACCAGAGTTAAATAGTTGAGCATAAATAACCACATAAATTTAAACCACACAGAAGGCACATATTGTCTAAAATATGAAAATATTATACATAACATAAAAACATTTAAAATATCATTTGAGTATCATTTTCCCCCAAGGAAACATAAGTAAAAAGGGGTTACAAAAACTCACCTCAACAAAGTAGCACTATTGAGAAATATACGCAAGTTTAAATAAAGCACAAGTCGTAACCGCGACCTAAATAATTAAGATGCCTTAGGTGCAATACAACATGTGAAATATGCATATGAGTTTTATAAAGTTTCATCACCCTTATATACTTGTGTCTAAGGTTTTCCAAGTTCCAAATGTGATTTAAAAACAAGTTTTCCAAGTGTTTATAAGTAGAAAGTTAAAACAGTTTGCTGAAATAAAGTGTTCACCCGACTTCTCGGGGCCGTAACTTATTCGTTTATGAATAAAATTAGTCCGTTCAAAATCCTAAGATGTAGCTTTTTAAGTTGTCTTTCCAAAAATGTAAGCCATTCATAACAGTTCAAATTTTAATGGTTCTAAAAGTTTAACACAATACACGGGTGTCAAGCTGTTTATTTTCAAAAAACTTTACCATGGTCATAACTTCTTCATTACTTAACCTTTTGGAGTGATTCAAGTTGATAAGTTTAAATGTATGTCTTGGCTACAAAAGCTTCAACTACCATGATTCATGGTTCGAAGTGTAAGGTGCTCAAAATAATATTGCAAGATTCAAACTCAGAACCC
This sequence comes from Tanacetum coccineum, assembly GCA_026074375.1. Lineage (NCBI taxonomy): Eukaryota > Viridiplantae > Streptophyta > Magnoliopsida > Asterales > Asteraceae > Tanacetum > Tanacetum coccineum. The sequence goes on along the minus strand of BQNB010018994.1, from coordinate 61,133 downwards.
GTAGCTGTTTGACCAACAATTTTTCAAAAAATCATTTGAAAATGCTAAAAAATCTCATAATTTATAAATTTCTACATGAACTTACTTAAGACCCTATATTAAGAGGAAATGAAAAGAAATTTGCCAAAATGTTTCTTTAAAGTGGTTAAAAGCAAGCCACAGTCAACTGAAAAAATCAATTCAAACTTACCGTTGTTTACACTAAGGTTTATATCAACTTCACTACACAAAAAGCATATAAAGGTATTGTGAAATTAAGCAAGAAATGTTAATAATGAATGAAAATATGATAAATTGGGATGCTAACATGGATTTTTTTTGTGATTAGAAGAATCAAGAGTGCACACACATAACCAAATACTCTTATAGAAAACTCTAGTTTAGATTATTCCAAATCCTAACTTTTGTAAAACTCTAAACAAATATGAAAACCTTAATTATGTTTGTTATGGCTGTCAAATTTATGTGTGTTTATAAGTGGTAAATGAGGGTGAATAAACTAACTAGTCATATGGTCTTTCTAGATAGTATTATTTTTAAGGTAAGGTCAAAAGGTGTTTATAAAGCCTCACAAGAGCATTGCAAGCTAAGAGAAAGGAATAGGGTCATGTGACTCTTACTTGAGCCTTGTGAAAGGAGAAGAGGACAATAGAGTTAGCTTGACAAGATCACTAGTTTTAAAGTTGTACATGATATGGGAAATGTTGTGTTCTTAAATTGCAAAGAGGATGTTAGTTTAACCACATATAGGGGGCCGGATTTTTATGTACAAAAGGGGAGGGAAAAACCAAATATTTTTGAAAGTGTAATATACTTGTAGTAATAATACCTCAAAGGTGGTATGGGTATTGGGTAAGTTGTGCATGCATTCATGTAATATAATGCAAGTTTAGAAGACTTAAGTAAAATTTGTAATTCCGTATGCATATGACTTATAAATCATGCTCATGCGAATAATAATGTACTAGATAAACGTAGACTGGTATGTGCTTAAATACACATACCTTTTTCTCAATAAAACGAGCTTAAATGATCAAAAACGGACTTAAAATGCCAAATATATGCTTGTTTTGTGTATTTACTGTGCAGGTAACGGATATTCACAAAAAGACAAAAATAAGGCAAAAACGGGACAAAACCGAGCACGAGAATAAAAAAAGCGTGGAAAACCGAAGCCGAAGGCGTATGCATCTTAGTGAGCCAACCCAACCCAAGTTAATGGGCCAAGTCAGCCCATTATGCTTTTTATACAAAAGTCTTAAACAATAAAAAGCCAAAAACCTTTTAATCCTAAAACCGGCCCAAACAGCCCAAAACCAAATACACTTAACAAGCCCACTATACTGCTGTTAAGTGTTTTACACCATTAGTCCTTAGGGACTAACACTGACAGTCCCTAAACCTTACACCGTTAGTCCTCAACCCTAAACGCCCGTTATCTCCCTTAACCCCAAATTTGAAATATTATTAAATTAACCCCGAAAAGGGCGGGAAGGCCCAAAACAGGGTAAACCCTCCTTATTCAATGCTGCGAACGCTTTCCAGGACACACCTCAGTGCCACGTTGGCACTCTCAAAGCTTCTCATTGGGTAAAAAAAACGCGACATTGAATTTTGGGAAAGTCAAAAGCGATAAAGATGCGTTTTAATATTGATTGGCTATTCTAATTGCTTTCCATAAGCAATTTTGGTATGATTGGGAAGTATTGAAGGAATTGGCAGCTTCACATCCCTCACACCCCCTATAAAAGGAAGAAGAATGTCACACAGAAGGATCATATAGCTTAGGAGTAGTATAGCTTATTGCTTATTTACATTTTTTTAACGTTTTCTGTCTTTTAAATATTGTCAATTTTCTTTTCAAGCATTGTACCAAAAAGCATCAAGTGAGTTCTAATTTTTGATTTTACAGCTTATTTCTGTCACTGCTTATTTACTGCTTATTCTGTCTTATTTATGCTTAATTATTGCTTATTCTGTCTTTTTGAATGCTTATCATGTTTATGTTTTAATTTTTATGTCCTTTGGTTTGGATTTCATTTAAACTGCTTAATATTGCCTTAAAACTGCTTATTTGAATCTGCTTATTCTAGTGCTTATCACTATGATGTTATTGCTCATTTTATATCCTAAAAATGACTTATGCATATTCTGATTTTCACTTTTCAGCTCTTTATAAATGCTATTTTAAATAGCTTAAAATGAGTTTTAATGATTTTAAAGGGTGTAAGGGGACATCTGCACTAACCAAGGGTTAGTGCTGTTTGTTTGCGTCAACTTTGGTTATAAGACAAATCAATAAGCTCTTTTGTAAGGTATAGGAACTGTTTTCAAAAGGTTTTTATGGTTTGAAAGTCAATTTTAATGTTTACCCTAATAATCTTAGAATCTGTAGTCCTTAGAGTTTTCTAACTGCTTGTAAATGATTCTGGTAAACTTGCATTCATAATGTTAGTTTTTGGTTTCATTTTAGCCTAGATATGCATAATGAGAAGTTTGTTTCAAGACTGCAATGTTACCTTGTTTTTAGCTTACAATCATGTCATATGCATCAATTTAAAACGTTAAAAGTCCTATTTCGAGCTCTAATTCTAATTTAGTTTATAAGATTTTAAAGATCCATTTTGGCTTGCAAAAGCCTTATTGGCAGTATAAACTGTGATCGGTTTTCGGCTTATTTTGGAGTTCTCATCATTATTTACTAGCTATTTATAAGCATGCAAGTACTAATTAACCTTATTATAATCTATCAAATCAAAAACAAGCATTTTCTAAGTCGCTATTTCAATGAGCCTTATTCGGCTTATTTCTAGCTTTTATAAAAAGTTGTTTTATTAAAAAGTCTTGTATTAGCTTATTAGTTAACTGTTTTTTTAGCAAAATAAAAACATTTGGAGTAAAGGGAAGCCCAGGGTCGAACCGACCTCTACCTTAACCCCCAACATTTTAACACCAACACTTTAACCATCTGCGCCCTTGGGTCTTTTCTGTTAGACTTTGTGTGCAGTTGGTATTTAAGGGGTTTTAGCCCAATAAGCTTATAAGCTTATTTGCTTAATAACAGCTTATTTATAAGCTGTTTCTTTAAACTCTTATTGTCTTGCATTTTTCATAGCTTAAAGCACTTTTCAGTAATTTTCCAGAATTTTTAGTGATAGTTGTATATTTTTAATCATTTTTCTTAATTAAAACCGTTTTTAATTCATAATAAATAAAATAAAAGTCAAAAAAATATAATTCTTTTTTCTAAAATTTTCTTTTATCATTTAGATCTTTTAAAAAATGAATTTGCATTTCTAGGGTTAAAATTTAAAGTTTTAGGTTTTTAAATCGCGTTTTAAATTCCCGTTAACGTTTTTTGTGTTTAATTCGTTCTAGCTTTAATTGTTGCTTGTTTTTGCTTTATATTTGTAGAAATTAGAATCCAAAATCAAAAAAATCTTAATCTATTCAAAATCTCGATCATAAACGTCAACACGAAGTTCAATTCACACCTCGCAGGAACAAAAACGACCCGGGAAACGACTAGAAGGGGTTACTTTCGAAGTCGATACTTCCGGAATTATATTTTATTTATGAGTTAGTTTATCGCTTGTTAAAAGTGATTTGCCGGTTCACCTATATTATGTATATACTATTGACAATGATCAATTTTTGGCGGCGCTGCCGGGGAGGCTGTGTTACGAATTTCAAGTTATCGTTTGAAGATTGTTTTTTGAAGATCCTTCCTCGGAAGTTATTCTTGTTTTTGTGAATATTTTCGTATAAAAAATACAAAAATATTATAAAGTAATCAAAGATCCAAAAAAAACAACAAAAGAAATCGAGTTGTCATTTGTTATAAACGGCTCACCTTTAGATTACAAACTATAAGAGAGGTATAAGGAGGGTCGATCCGACGAACTTTGACCCGAAATGAGAAGGTTTTTAATAGCTTTGCGCTTTCCCGCTCCTCCGCTTCTTTGTGCGTATTCTAGAGAGCTACCGTGTGCAATTTGACTTTCGGTTACCAAAAATATTGTGTTTGTTTTTAATAAAAAAAAATTTCTCAAAAATATTATTCTTTATCTCCCAATGGTTTAATTCTCATGGAATCATCCGACCAATTCATCTGTTTCTTCTGTGGAAGTCTGAGTGACGAATATGGATGTCCATGTTCTACTTGTGAGTTATGTGGGAACGACGCTCATTATGGTTACGATTGTCCATCACAAGTTTTGTTTGTTTACAATCAGGACCCGTGTTTCAATCAAAACCTTGATAACTTTCCACAAACTTCACCAAGTTTTCCACAGCAATATCTTTGTTGTGAAGACTGTGAGGGTCCTCATGCGAATTTTGAATGTCAACCGATGAATCATTCTACTTCTTTCGATTTTGACCAATTCCAACCCCCGCAGTATCCCGTCATGCATCAACCTCGTCAGGAAATAAGTACGGAAATGTTGCTTGCTAAAGAGAAACTAATAAAAGCTATACGAACCTGTTTGAAAAATAATAATCAACCTCCTGAAGAAAAGAGTATTGCAGTATTGCTAGCTGAGAAGAGTATTCTTACAGTTATGCAAACTTTGGAAGAAAAGCAGAATGATAGAGAGAGTATGCAAGAATTGCTGCTTCAACTCTCTAAAGATTTACAAAATCTTGGTAATACTTCGAATCAACTAAAGCAGGAAGAGCAGGATAGTTCTCAATATTGGAAGCCTCCCGTTTACTATTTTGACGATGATGACAATTTCTACAGAGAGAGTATTGATGAAACTCCTCCATCAGATGCAATCACACCCGACTTACCAATTACGGACTCTCTCGTAATGGAGGATGAGCATCTTGACACTATTCCAGAAACAGACTCGGACAAAGAAATTGAGTCCAGTGTTGAGAACCTTAACCTAACCCCAAGTGAATCCGAGGATTTATCCGATTACATAAGCGAGTGTGATTTGCCTTTTTGTGATAATTCTCCCGATTTTAACAATGATTATGAGATTTTCTCTAATCCTCTCTTTTATTCTAATGATGATTATACCTCTAGTGATGATGAGTCATTTTTTGAGGAAGATGTTCCGGTAGAAAATTTTAAAATTTACTCGAACCCTTTTCTCGAATTTGATGAAGAAATCTTTTCTAGTAAGATTAATCTGCTTTATAATGAGGTGTTAGAAGATCTCGATTCAATTCCATCAGGAAATGAAAATGATCACTTTAATATTGAATATGATTTAATAGAATCATTGCTTAATAAAGATACTGTGATAACTTTCCCTAAGATTGATTTCCTTCTCGAGGAGTTCGCCGGTGAGCTCGCTCTTATCAATCCAATTCCACCGGGAATTGCTGAAACTAACTTTGATCCAAAGGAAGATATTCGTCTTATTAAGAAATTATTATATGATAATTCATCTCCTCGACCTCCGGAAGAACTTAATTCTGAAATTTCTGATTCCATAATCGAATCTTTCTCCTCATCTCCTATCCTCGTTAAGGATAGTGACTCTCTTATGGAGGAGATCGATATATTTCTTGCTGCGGATGACTCGATACCACCGGGTATTGATAGTGACGGCTATGACTCTGAAGAGGATAATCCTTTTCTTGAGTATGAGCCCGATCCGGGCAAGTTGACTAGAGTTGTTGTGGAAGATATTTTTGGAGAACCTAGAGTTCATATGCCTATTGTTTTACCCACCCATCCTACCCTTTGTCAGGATCTGGACTTTACCCTTTCTACTGATTTCAGCAGATATGATCTTGTAGTTTCTATTCCTTCCAGAAATAGAAACAAGACTTTCGATCCGGGAGTATCTATTGAAGTCCAATCCAAGAGATTTCTATCACTGAATAAATTTTCTATCTCATTCATCAGTGATCCTCTTTCTCCAGTGCTTGAAACTTTGCTTCCTTTTTCATCCGAAATTGAGGACAATGTTTTCAAGCCTGGAATTCTTGTTTCAAAAGAGGAGAAATCTCCCCATCTCTTATCTCATCGGGGCTTTAAAGCTTTCAACATCATTCATAATTTCCTTAATGAAAGCCCGATGATGATCTATGGAGGGGACATGCCAATCTTAGATGTTCCTTATCTTTATTTTTATCCTCCTTGACCAAATCAAGTATGGGGGATCGAGTCAGCCTCAAGTCTCGATTAACAAAAATAAGCCCTTCTCGGGAGGTAACCCGTGTTTCTGTTTTCTGTCTATTTTATAATAAGTGTGATGTGATGGGGCTCGCCTCTTCCAATCTTGTGTTTTGTTGTCTGTGATGATTTGTCAGGATTACCCAGATTATGAAGACTCTCGTGCTCGTGGTTTTGTCCAAATGCTCACTCGGTCTTCATTCCTTTGCATGCTTATTTCGGGAATCCTATATCCTTGATCTTATTGACTAACATTTAATCTTTGGCATAATTAATAAACGGCTTTAGATTTACGTGAGATTCTCTTTTATATTAGGAATATACTTTGGAATTAGTATGAGGGGGTTGGCAACCCCCACACATTGAGGACAATGTATCATTCTAGTATGAGTGGGAGTCTATCGATTTGATCCCACTTGCATTTGTCTATGTCTTTCATGTAACCCCGTTTTACCAAGAAAATAAAAAAAATGTGATTTAATTATAAAAAAATGCAAAAATAAAATAAGTGTTTATCATAAATGTTGACTTTCTGCTGGTGAGAATAAGAATAATTTTTGACTTGACCGAGCATGTTGGGCTCTAGCTTACTCCCTTAACTTTTATAAATGTATAAGTTTTTGCTAGTCTTTTATACAAGAAGCTTTAAAATGCGAATTCTAGCTCAAAAGCCAGAGATTTTGCAAGTTTCCATAAATGACTTTAAATATGCAAAGCTTAGTTTTATTTGGCTAAGCATTCGCGGATCTTTTTATTAAAGCTTTTAAATTTGTGAAGAACGAGAAATGATAGAGTTAAATATAAGTTGGAATGCTAAGCAAGGATTAGTTGGAAATCTTAAAAACTCATAAGCGTAATTTGTGGCTTTTTCTCCCAGTAGCTTCTAAAATGACTAATAATACGTGCTCTTTTTGAAAGACAAGTTAGAGTTTTATCACTCTTAAAAGTCCGTTAAGATCAACGTTTTCAGAGTAAAAAGCTTTATCGATGATTTGATAAATAAGAGTTTTTGATCAAAATATGTTTTTATTTTCTAAAAAGAAATTTTCCCGGTATACTGTGTAAATATGAAATGTTGCAAAGAAAAATTGAAAAAAAAATGATAAAACAATAAAATGAAAAGGATGTGAAAAATATAATAATGTTGCTAGTATATGTTGCTTAATAAATAAAGGGAAAATAATTTTTTCTAAAATTTAAACATTCTTTTGAACTTAAACTTGCTAATCCCTACAAAATTTTAGAACCAGACGTTTGTTAATTCTGATCAGTATTCTCTGTGGGGTGTCAAAAGCCTGGGCACTTGGCCGATGAGGTCGGGGTTCCGAGAAGAAAGTCACTCTAAAGGAATTAACTTACCTATAATGTCTTAATTTTAGAGGAATTAGCTTGCTTTGAGTTATAAACTTACTAAGTTTTACGGAAATTTTTTAGTAAAGGGTTCAAAAGTCAGAGAGTCTCGACAAATTATTCTTTGTGGGGTGTCAAAAGCCCGGTCACTTAGCCGACGAGGTTGGGATGTGCCGAGAAGAAATGTTGCTACATAGGACAATCTCACCTTTGAATTCATATAACTAAAAGTGGAACGTGAAACTTGGAAAGGTTATAACTATCTAAAAATGTGAGTTGGATGGTCAAAATTCAAACTGAGCACACACACCTTAATATATTATATCTGTCGGGAGGAGAAGTTTTACACAAATTGCAAATATGAGTAGCGTTAGCATCCCAACTTGTAATTAACAATGATTTTGTTTTTAAGCTTAGTTTGGGAATAAGTGAAAAATCAAGGACGACGAATTTATCCTTCTAGGGCACCTTAGGATTGAGGTGTTTCTTATTCAGTGATCCTAAAAGTTATGATCAATAATGAAAGTCAAGCATGTTGTATATAATAGTAAATAAGAAAAATGTGTGCAAGAAAGAAAATGGTAAACGGGGAGTGTTTAAAAAACTAGTAATTTCTTAATCCCTTTTAATTTTACACTTTGCTACTTTTCAAGGTATTTAATTTAAGGGGGTTGAAATTTTTGGTTTTCTAAACATGGATTTATTTCATTGCGTGAGGACACAACAATATTTTAGTATGAGGGGATTTGGTATGTGCTTAAATACACATACCTTTTTCTAAATAAAACGAGCTTAAATAACCAAAAAACAGACTCAAAATGCCAAAAATATGCTTGTTTTGCGTTATGTACTGTGCAGGTAACGGATATTCACAAAAAGACAAAAACAAGGCAAAAACCGGACAAAACCAAGCACGAGATTGAAAAGAGCGTGGAAAACCAAAGCCGAAGGCGTATGCATCTTAGTGGGCCAACCCGTACCCAAGTTAATGGGCCGGATCAGCTCATTAACATAAAACCATTATGCCTTAAACAATAAAAAGCCCAAAACCAAAAATAAACCAAACCAGCCCAAAACAAACCAAAAGCCCAACAAGCATTTAAACCATAACCCCATTAAATCAATTACACCAGAAGTCCTTACCTAATTACATCGTTAATCCGTGAGGACTAACACCGTTAGTCCTTATACCTAATAAACCCTAACACTCGTTACCCTTTAACCCCCAAATTTGAAAAACAATTAAATAATGCCGAGAAAGGCTAGAAGGCCCAAACCAAGCCAAACTCACCCTTCCTATTGTTTCGAACGATCAACACACTCTCTCAAACATCCTGACACACTCCTTAGTACCACGTGGCAGTCTCAAGCCTCTTATTGGACGAATTGACAAAGTCAAGGGATAAGGACAATTCAAGATACGGTTTTAAAGATGATTGGCTATGATTAGAGCTTTCCATAAACAAAAAATGGAATGATTGGAAGCATTGAAGCCCTTAGATGTCTTTCCTCACATAGAGCACCACATTACCCTATAAATAGGGTGGGAATCACACAGTAGAAGATATCGAGTTTTAGGAGTAGTGTAGCTTTTATTTACCAGCTTATTTTAAAGCTTTTTGTCTTTTAAATATTGATTTTGTACTTTCCAAGCATTGTTACTCTCAAGGATTGATTAATAAGAAGTGAGTTCTCATTTTACCTTTACAGCTTATTTACGGATTGTTTATTAGATCTGTTTATTATTGCTTATGGCTGCTTATTTTGTCTCTTTAAATGCTTTTTATGTTAATGTTATAGCTTCTAAGTCCTTTGGATTTAATTTCATTTAAATTGTCCTTATTTGAGTTAAATCTGTCTATAAGCTTAGCTTAATGTTTAGTGCTTATTTTTCCAAAATCTTAAGCTTAATGGTCTTTAATGTTGTTAGTTCTTAATCTGTTTTTCCATTTCCAAGCTTATTTTGGTATGTTTAAATTTAAAATGGCATTTTCAGAAATTTAAGGAGTGTTTAGGTTAAGGAATTTTACCAAGGTAAAAAACCTTGTAGGCTGTCTAGGTTTTTTAAATGAATTTGATAAGCTCAAAATAGGTTTAATAAGTAGTTTTTATAAGTTCAAAATTAGTTTTGTTAAGTTTTCTAGTTTTCTTTTATCAAACCTTTCAAAGTCTGGCCATTTTCTAGTTGCCTCAATCACTTATATGATAACCTTCTTCTTTGGATTTTTATTATTAGAGTTGTTTTCACCCATACTTGTTTATTGGGTTCAAATGCAAGTAAGGTAATGAGTTAGATAAATGTCAATTGTCATTTTGGGACTAATGCAAAGGTCGAGAAAACTGTTCTAAATTACCAAGTCCTATTATGCCAAGTAAGAAAAAAAAAAGAAGCTAGTTTTCAATTGCCTTTTATAGCTTATTTTCTAAATCAAATTTCTTATTTCTAGCTTCTATGTATTCTTGGGATATCAGTTTCAATCTGTTTTGAGTTTTCAACTTAGTAACCTTTGCTTTTTGGTATTTTCTTAATCTTAGCTTAAAGTAGTATAAATGTCCTTTTAATTTCCTTTTTAACGTCATCTATCCTTTTTATCTTTTTAGGAGCTATTTACTGTGATCTCCTTCATTTTTAGTCCGCATTGTTTATTAGGGGTAGTAGTTGATTTGTTTTAAACTTATTAGCATTACTTCAGCTTTTTGAGTCAAAATAAAGCCAAACTGTGCTTTAAATATTAATAACTTGGCATCCTTAAAACAAGTTTACCTTAGCCAAACTGCCACTCTTTCAGAGCTTATTTTCACCCCCAGCTTATAGATGCTTTTCAATAAAAATTGTTTTTACAAAAAAGTGATTATTTAAGCTATTAAATAAGTTATTGTAAAATTTTTTTTAGGCAAAATAAAAATATTGGTAGAAATAAAGTGGAAGCCCCAGGGTCGAACCCTGGACCTCTACCTTAACCCCTAACATTTTAACACCAACACCTTAACCATCTGCGCCCTTGGGTCTTTTCTGTTAGACTTTGGGTGCGGTTGGTATTTTAAGGGTTTAAAATAGCCAATAGAGCTTATAAAGCATATTTTGTTAATACAACGGCTTATTTTATAAGCTTTTTTCTACCTAAACTTCCTTATTTTTCTTGCATTTTTCATAGCTTAAAGCACTTTTCCTTCCCCCATTCAGCAATATTCCCCCTTTCCCTTCCTCAGAATTTTTAAGTGATAGTAGTATCTTTGTTAAATCATTTTTCTTAATTAAAACCGTTTTTAATTCATAATAAATAAAAAATATAATTATTTTTTTCTAAAATTTTATTTTCTCATTTAGGACTTTTAAAAAATAAATTTGCATTTCTAGGGTTAAATTTTAAAGTTTTAGGTTTTTAAGTCGCGTTTTAAATTCCCGTTAATGTTTTTTGTGTTTAATTCGTTCTAGCTTTAATTGTTGCTTGTTTTTGCTTTATATTTGTAGAAATTAGAATCCAAAATCAAAAAAATCTTAATCTATTCAAACTCCCGATCACAAACGTCAACACGAAGTTCAATTCACACCTCGCAAGAACAAAAACGACCCGGGAAACGACTAGAAGGGGTTACTTTCGAAATCGATACTTCCGGAATTATATTTTATTTGTGATTTGGTTTATCGCTTGTTAAAAGTGATTTGCCGGTTCATTTATATTATATATATATACTATTGACAACGGTCAACCTCCAACTCAAGCACCCAACTCAATGGAAATAACCCTCTCACTCTCACCCATTACTCCACTTGATGTTCATCACAACTCACCATCACTTTCTATATTGAAATGAAGTGTTTGGAAATGAGTTTTGTAGAAGAAATGGGTGTTTGGCGAATTATAAAGGCCGACCCCCTTAAAGATAAAGGGACCGCCCCTTTATACATAGCCGGTCCCCTTAGTGATAAGGGGGCCGCCTATCTAACGACCAAGTTTTTCTTGGTTTTTCGATTTTGACTAGTTTTGTTAATATACAATTATCAAGGTACGTCGGAAGCTACTAGTAATATTATTTTAGATAATCTAGTTGTCGAAAAATGACGTCGAGAATAAGAAGAAAATAATTGACACATTTAATTAACTTTTCGTTTAATTAAATGAACTTAAATAATTTTCGATGAAATATTTAGGTTTGTCAAGAATTTTAGACCGAGAAGATGTTTAGAGATGATTGACAAAATTTGTTAGACATTTTACTTAGCCTTTCGCTAAATAAAAATACTTTGATTATTTCGGATGAGATAATCAAGTTGTTAAGTCGAGAGAGGATTTAACGAGAATTTAGTGACGTTTTCAATAAACTTCTTTGTTGATTGAATAGATTAATTACTTCGGATGAAATAATTAAATGTCACGATTTGGAGCGTTTGCGAGGCGAGAGAGATGATTAATGCGTGACGATAAATAATAGAATGGAGTCAAAGCTCGATAAGACGGTTCCGATAGACGTAGTTCATTGTAGACGTGTAGTCGAGGCGGACGTCATAGTCGAAGGGAGTTTGTTTCATTCATGGTGTTTTGATGTCATGCCTTTCCGGCGTAAGATGTAAAACTAATCCTACTTCTATGTTAATTATTACCCGCTAACTCACTTTTTTTCATCTACGTGAGTTCGCTACAAGTGGACATAGAAGATTTCCATTTTATAGTGGTACGTAGAGAATCCTAATTCGACTACGTGAGAGAAGAGTTCATAATGAGCGATTTCTGTTAGTTCTATATAACCAACAAATGGCATTTCTAGTGACTATACTATTTTCACAAGCCTAAATTTACTCTATCAACTATAACCTTTTAGTTTAGCAAATATTATTTGTAGCATAATATCACGTAGTCATTTAACACTTTGCACAAAATCTATATTCTAAGTAATTAGGAAAGAAAACGTACCTTTGCCTACAATGTGTTTTCTTCAACATCTTTAAGTGAGCAAGCTTTGAAGGAGAAATCTTTTGGTAATCCCGTCATAAAAATTTAAGAATGTATTCACTCATTGGATTCCAAACAGTGTTCATGAACAACTCAACTTAAATGTTGTAACGACTCAACTACTTGGTCCCCAATGTCTCATGGGTCTAATATTGTTAGTCCTGAACATATTTTGCATAGGTTACATTTGATTCGGATACTTATAGGGTGGACATATTCCCCACGGAGAGAAGTTTGGTTGTTGTGAGTAATTCCACATTGAATGATTATTATTAGGGTAATTTTGTCTACCTTGATCTCTCCTAGGTTGTGGTGTTTTAGACCGAGGGTGAGAATTATTTATTCTTTTCGGAGGAGGAGTTTTAGACCTCCATTTTAGGTTAGTAAATCCGACCCTCTAGGTTTTACAATACGGTTTATAAAACGGTTTTACTTCATATCGCTTGCAATGGGGATTTTAGTATTGTTTATAAGTATAAATTTTGGTCTTGGGCTTGAATTTGATTCAACTAATTTTTCCTTAGGTTCAATTTCTTTTGACTTTACAAAATTTACTTGTTTAGTCTCACTGTTGAACCCCGTTGTAAGTTAAATCCGACCGGATTTAATCTCGGATGGTTTTGAAAACTTATTAATTTTCTTAGTGAGTGACTACAATTACTAAATTGATTACGCAGAAATTTCTTCCTTAATCTTTTCATTTTCAAACCTAACGTCATGCATAATTTAACATTCTTTCATTATCCTCCTTTACCCTTTTCAATCTAGACAATTTATTTTAGTTCTATAACTCATTTGACTTAATTTGATTTTTAATTGTTTTTAAAAAGTTTGGATTTATTTTTAGCCATAACTTTTAGACCTATTTTGCATAATTGATTATATTCACTATCTAAGTCTTTTTCATCTAATGATGATAGGTCGTCACTAAATTATTCGATTTCTGAAGATACCTCATTGGATGCTTTAGACATAAGACATTTTTCATCTTTAGTCTTTTCTTCTTCATCTTCGTCGCTATCACTCCATGATCCTCCAACTAAGGCTCTTTGATTATAGTTTCTTGAGATGATTTAGATCTCCACATTTAAAGCATTTCATTTCTCTTTTGCCATTTTATTTCTTTGGGATGACTTTCTTTCATGATGTAGTTGTCTTACGAATCTTCCACGTCTTTTGAAAAATTTCTGGAAGTCTCTCACGGCCATGGCGTATTCTTCGTCTTCACTATCGAAAGTCAAACTATCTTCATCACTAGATTCCTTTTTAGCCTTCAAGGCAAGAGATCTATTTTGTTCTCTTTTGCCTTTGACCATTTCAGAATCTTTCTTTATTACCACTTCATAAACTTTCAAGTTTCCAATAAGTTCGTCAAGTGATAGAGATGTTAAGTCCTTTGATTCTTCAATACCCATAACCTTTGCACGTCATTTAGGATGACATGCCCTAAGAAATTTCCTAACATAATTCTTGCTAAAAAACCTTCAATCAATGCTTTTAGTCATAATAATAGTGTTAAATCTAGCAAAACCATTATCTATCGATTCCTCTTTCAAAATCATAAATTGTTCATATTGTTGAACAAGAAGATCTATTTTGTTATCTTTGACTTGACTATTACCTTGGTGAGTGATTAACAAAGTATCCCAAATTTCTTTTGCGGTTTTACACATAAAAATTCTTTCGTATTCTTTACGTGGCAAAGCATTATAAATCACCATTTTGGCTTCATTATTTTTAGCAAGTTTCTTTTTAAGATCATCGTTTTGTTTATCAAATGGTACAATTTCATCCTTTTTAGTTTCGGGATTATTTTGAATAGGAGGAAAATCACCATAGGTAATAACATGCCAAAGATCTAGATCTTTTGATTTCACATAAGTTTCGAATCTATTTTTCCAATAAATAAATCCATCACTTTCAAATAGTGGTGGTCTTTGCATAGATTGCCCTTCTAAATATTTTTTCGATTCCATAGATCGATTCAAGTTTTAAAATATAATTTATTTTAAAAATCTTGTTTGACGTGGCTCCTGATACCAATTGTGAAAAACTAGAAGGGGAGGGGGGGTTGAATAGTTTACCGCTTTTTAAATTAGTGTTATGGTTTATTTATAAAAACTTAGATTCGACTTTATGTGATCTCAATATGTGCACAATATGAACAATACAAATAAGTAAATAAATGATATGAAAGACAGGAGATAAGAGTTAGAAAGATCAAACCACAACACAATGATTTATAGTGGTTCGGTAACGAAGCACCTCTTCGCCCTACTCTTCTCCCCGAGGACCAAACTCCAGAGTTCTCTTCACTATGTCAACAAACTCCCTTTAGGCGAAGAAGACCGTACACAACTAAGCTTACACCAATTTTTGACACTAAGCCAAATGTCGAGTTCTGATCCTAGCTAGTACCAATCTATCACAACTTTTGTATTTTGAAGACTAAAATACTAACCGCACTACTTCACAACAATTCACTACTTCACTTCACTTCACAACTTCTCTTCACTTCACTACTTTACTACTTCACACCTTCACTACGCTTCATAACTTCACTACGCTTCATAACTTCACTTCACCTAGACACTACTATGATCACACCAATCTTTCACTACATACTAAGATCACCATGATCTAACTATACTTACAATGATCACCACAATCTACCTATCACACACAACTACAATACACACCTATACAATAGACACAAAAAATTTACAAATATACTACATCTTTACAATAACAAAAACAAAACTACAATACTTATTGACTTGATGATAAGAAGTATTATTCTTTTGCACTTGAGGAGTTGAGCTTGAATCACTTGGAAACAAAAGCTTAAGATTAAATGATCAAAGGGTTGTAGGAGATGTGTGGACTGATTTTAGACAGAAAAGAATGAGTGCAAAAGGTAAGAAAATCAGTGGGGAACAGTCGAGTATTTATAGGCAAACTGGGGAGCGTTTTTGTCTGGCCGACCCCCTTAATTCATGTGCCGACCCTCTTAAAATTAAGGGGATCGCCCCTATAATTAAGGGGACCGCCCAGGCTAGGACACTCCCTTTTTTGTCTTTTCCAAGGGAGGTGTTTCCTAGAACATTTATAGCCGTTATAGGTAGAAAATTTGAATTCAAAATATTTATTTTGAATAAAAACATTTCTTTTAAATACAAATTTTTTTTGTAAAAGTTATATAAATGTTTGTAACATTTTTGTAAAAAAATATGAGGTTGAATAAAAATTCTTTTGATCATAAAATACATTAAGCATTTATTTATTCATACCTGTAAGTGATTTAATTTTCGAAATGAAAATTTACTACTAATTACTTGTTTACATTTTAATTTTACATTGTGCGTTTTTACATTTTGTGATTATCAAGAATTAGAGAAGGTCGCGTAAAATATTATAGGTTTTATGGGCATTATTTATTATCAAAAATCTTTCCCTTTTTAAAGCTTTCAAAATCTAAACTCATTAAATATAAATTATTTTTTAAACAAGTATTTAGTGAGTTTTATTTCCAATTCTCCTCATTTTGTAGAATCAAAAAGGCTTCACCGATGAAAACGTGTAAAATCGATGGAAAATTCCCCACTTGATGTGTGCTCCCCCTCATTCGAGGGCACCAAGGAATCGAGCTATGGTAACTTTGCTACAAAAAACAAGTTAGAAGAACGACAACAATGTTTCTAACATATAGCAAAGAAAGAAAAATATGAATAACATGTTGATAATGCTTACCAAGTGTCATGTTATTTGAGTAAGCTAACAAAAGCAAGTATATATATATATATATATATATATATATATATATATATATATATCAACTAGACTCAACTTATAATGTTAGGAGTCATTCAATCAACTAAAAAATTTAAAGACAAGCAAGTGCATATTTAAAAGCTTAATACTAAAGATCAGTCATTAAACATAAAAATTATGCATAAAACATAATCTTGGTAACATCAAATTTTAAGTAATTTGCTTGAAGCATATGAATATAACATACATAAAATTAAACTACAAAAGTCCTAATATTCCTAGAATTCCATAGGACTTTCTTGCAAAAGGTTTGATTGAAAATTATTTAAAACATGAGTAACTAAACATAGAGTATGTTTAGTTTAGAGAGATTGATGGTTGGTGGAGTGTTTGGAAGGGGAGGTTGTGAGAGCATGTGTTCAATGTAAGAAAACATGTATTGGAGTTAATCTCTCAATCCAAAGATGAGAGTGTGGTTGTGAATGCAACACAAGCATGAATCTCCATGAGCTTTAAGAAGGTTCCAAGGAATGTGATGACCAAAGAGAGGTGGAGAGGGTGATTGAGTATTAAATTAAACATCAAGTGAAGTAATTGGGGAAAGGGTGAGAGTGATGTCCATTGATCCACTTTCTTGAATTGGAGGTGGTGGAGGAACTCTTGGAGGAGGAGAAGTTGCGTGATTCAATTAACCATTGGTTGATGTTGAATTGGAGTAGTTTTTGATTTGGTATTTATTTAATTTAGTGAATTTTCATTACTACTAATAATTATAAAATTAATTTTCAAATATTAACTCACAATTATAACTTATATTATAAAAATTATCATTTTAAAACTATACCACATCTAAACCCCACCCCCCCAATTTAATTTTTTTATCAGATAGAGAGAACCTCAGGAATGTATAAGAATATACCATAAAGGTGGTGTATCTGGTATCAGCATACAATTAAAGATGATTTAAAACAAAAAATACAAATATTCCCTCCAAAAGTATCCCGTGTCCCAGAATTTGTGAGTCACAAGTGAGATCTTTGTAATTGTAGTGAGTTACACACGCTCGTGCCGCACCAGAAGATATGCAATCGCCCCCACCCCCAAATTTCGCCCCCCCCCCCCCCCCCCCCCCCCCCCCCCCGCCTATTATAAGTGTGTGTTCGCTCGCGCGCTCCATTGATATAGTTTTTGGGAATTACAATTTAGAAGACGATGAATAAAGTGGGGTTGGTTAAACATTTAGAGGGGGAATTTATTGGGTAATTAGGGAGAATGGGTTGGGTTGGAACTGGATATGAATTTGGAAACAAGTTTTATTAAGAATTTCTAAAATTTGTGTTCGAGTGTTTGTTGAGAGTAGGTAAGGGTAGTTGAGGCTAGATAAAAGGATGGATGTGTGGTAGTCAAAAAGAAAAAAAAGAAATAGTATTCTCGGATCTAGGTGGCGACCCCCTAATTGGGGTGCCGGTCCCCTTAGTGATATGGTGGGAGGCACTTTATGACTAAGGGGGTGTTCGCCATCTGGTCATTTTTCAGACGACATAAAATTTGATTTTGCTAATATTTTGTGTAAGGAAAAAATTTTCTTGTTGGTGGGTTCAATTTGCAGCAAGTCCTATATGTGAACTGTATATATGTCTGGAAACAAGTATTAATAGCATATATGCATGCAATTTGTTGTTAAAGATATATGAAATAAAGGTTGAACACAATGTTGCATATCTTAATAGCACATAATAATTAGATGGGGTAACTAAAAGAATGATAAACAAGTTTCACATTCTTCTGACTGTCAGGTTGTCATCACACAAGTATTAAAAATAAAACATTAAGTTCACACAAAGTCCTTAACAAGTTATTCTACCAAGCTAATCATCATTCAACATCTTCATTTCTTTTTCTTTCCAAAGACTCCTCACAAAGCCTTGCCTAATGATTTGAATCCACCTCCAAGTTTCTTATGAATTTGTTGTGTTTGGTTGAGCAAGTCAGTTTGTCGCTCGAAGAGGAGATCATTATCTTGTTGAGAGGAAGGAAGTGTGAATTGATGATTGGAGAATGTTTATTTTTTCTAATGATTGGTTGAGAGGGAGTTTTCTGTGGGGGGAGGAGTGTTATTAGTTACGGAAGGTTCAGTGGGAGATGGTGAGTATGAAGAGTTCAAGAGAGTGGAGAAAGTAAAGAGATGGAGTAAGTAGAAGTTAAGATAAAGTGTTGTAGTAGGAGAGGAAGTACAAGAAGAAAGTAGGTAAAAGTTAGAAGTAGAGAAGAGAAAGTAAGCAGAAAGTAGAGTAAGAGTTACTAGCTCGTGAGCTCGAGGAGTGGTGTCGGGGGTTGGGTTTTTTTGTTTTTGCCATCATCAGTAGTAATCATCTCTTTTGGTGTGAGGATTGTATGTGAGTTGAGTTGAGATGAAGAGATCCAAATAGTTATGATGGGCGGGGCGGGTTTGGGGGTGGTGTTGGTGTAGGTTGTGGTTTTTGCTTTTGATTGTGTGAATGTGATTGGTAGTTTATTATTGTTTGTTCGTTATCGGGCTTTTCCTAACGTTCACTCTTCTTTGGGGTTGTGTGTGTTTGCTATAGTTTGTTTTTGTGTGCGATTGTGTAGTACTGAGGGTGTTACGCTTAAAATGTTGTATCTCGATTCAACGATATGGTTAATGCCTATGTCGTCGTTGGGGTGTGTTTTGAGATTGGGTATTAGGGGGGGGTGTGTGGGTGGGGGGTGGGTGCATGGTGGGGGCGTTTGTTGTAGTTAGGGTTTTTCAAATAATACTTATCCAACACTGGGTTAAAAGAAAGAAAATCTTGGGGGTTGGGTACATGGTACGGTTGTGGTGTCGAAAATCCCCCCTCCTATTTTTGATCTCTTGCTTCTTTGTTAACAATTTGTTTAAAAATAATGTTATCAGAAAAAAAAATATAAAATTAATATATAACATCTAAAAATTCATAAACAAACAGATAAGATATTTATAGTTATTATTTATCCATTTCTAAATATTACCATTAAAGTCATATATAAAGTATAAATATATTCAGATAATAAAAAATGCAAAATTTTCATAATATTTTATCTGAAATAAAGAAATATTATAAATACCTATTATCTTCTTATAATTAAGGTGTAATATTTTATTAATTATTGTGTTGGGAAGGTGATGTTTGAGCTGATTCATTTTATTTTTTTTTTGTGACTTTATTTTTTTATTGTTTGTTATCATTTATTTTATTTCAACATTGCATTTATGATAGCAAATATTCAATCGAACTATCATTGTTTTTATAATCATCATTAAATAAGATTAGTTGTTTTATCAGGGAGATATGTTAATGTGAGGGGTAGGTTAGTTGTTACAGATTTATATATTCTTTGTAAGTGTATTGGATTAATTACCAAATCATGAGGGTGTATTTAAGGTGAGTTTTGAGATAGTAATAATTAGATTACATAATATTAAATCAATTTTATGTGCTATAGAAAATTGGACTCATTTTAAATGCTGGGAGTGGATAATAAAGGGAGGATGTTGAGGAGATGTAGGTATGAAAGGTAATATTTAAAAAAATGTAAAAAAAATAAGAATAAAAAAAAAAATAATAAAATATAAAAATAAAAATTAAAGAAGAATCATAAATAAGAGAAAGGAGTTATGGAGGTTCTGTTGGAAGAAGAAAGAGAAAAAAAAATAAAGAGATATGAAGAAAGAAGGAATAGAAGAAGTAAAATAAAGAGGGAAAAGAATAGAAAAAAGATTAAAGAGAAGTTGTAAAGAATGTAGTAAGAAAAGTAGTGATTATCTAGAGTGATGACAAAGATATATGAGAAGAAAAAAAGTATGTAAAGTGTGAGTGTGTGTTTAAGAAGGTATGGTGTTTGTTTTTTTTAATTTTGTTTATATTAATATGATTATTGGTTGATATTATAAGTGATTTTTTTGGAAATTTTTAGAAGTTATTATGAGTTATGATTTATGCGTTGTTGATTGTGGAGGAAGTTTATGGTGTTTTAGTTTGTTGGAATTGATTGTTATTGTGTTTTGAGGGTTTGGGTCTTGTTGGGTTGGTGGGTGGTATCGCAGTTTGTGAGTGTGTTGATTTTTGTTTGTGGATGTATGTTGTAAATGAAGTTTGGAGTTGGAGTAGTTTGGTATATATTGTTGGTTTTGGTGTGGATGTTTGTTTGGAAGAGGTAAGTGAAGTTTTGTTATTGTGTTGAAAAGGATATAGTTTAGATGTATGTGTAGTGTGAAATTGTGAATTGAAGTAGTTTTGGATGTTGTTAGATGAAAGATTTGTGAAAGTAGATGTTGGTTGATTGAAATGCAAAGAGATGATGACGATGATGATGGCACCTCTCGAGCTAGTACTCCTTCTCCCACTACCTTCCTTAACTCCCTCTCACCACTCAATTATGAAAAATAAGACATTCCCACTTCCTCTCAACAAGATAATGATCTCCTCTTTGAGCGACAAACTGACTTGCTCAACCAAACACAACAAATTCATAAGAAACTTGGAGGTGGATTCAAATCATTAGGCAAGGGTTTATGAGGAGTCTTTGGAAAGAAAAAGAAATGAAGATGTTGAATGATGATTAGCTTGGTAGAATAACTTGTTTAGGACTTTGTGTGAACTTATGTTTATGTTTAATTACTTGTGTGATGACAACCTGACTTAGTCAGAAGAATGTGAACTTGTTTATCTTTCTTAAAACCTCTAATTAGTATGTGCTATTAGTATGATCTTTGTGTTTATCTTTATTTCATATATCTTTACAAAATTGCATGCATATATGATATACTTGTTTCAGACATATACATGTTCACATAGGACTTGCTGCAAATTGACCACCAAAAGAAAAATTTTCTTACAAAATTTTAGCAGAAATCAAATTTTTTGTTAGTTTGAAAAATATCATATGGTGACCCCCTCATCCAATAAGGGGACCCACACTTAATTAAGGGGGTCGGCCACCTAGATCACGAGAATTACTATTTCTTTTTTCTTTTTGACTCCTTTTTATCTAGCCTCAACTACCCTTACCCAAAAAACTCGAACACATTTTAGAAATTCTTAAACTTGTTCAAATTCATTCCATTTCCAACCCATTCTCTACCAATAAATTCCCTCTAAATGTTTACCACCACTTCATCGTCTTTTTCATCCATTATCAATCACCATAAACCTTCATGGCATCCACTAGAGCTTCTATTTCCAAAGCTTTCAAAAGACTAAAAATCAAGATCATTCTACCAAAAAAATTGTTTGTGGGTTTAACTCAAGATGACACTAAAACCCCATCACCCAAACATCAACTCCTATCACCTAGTGCTCCAAATGCACCTTCAAAAACACCATCAACTGAAGATACTTCCTCATCCTCCATTAACTACATACCCAAATCACCAACCTCCTCCACATCACCATCAACCAATGGTTACTTGAACTCACCAACATCTCCTCCTCCAAGAGTTCCTCCACCACCTCCAATTCAAGAAACTGGATCAATGGACATCACTCTCACCCTTTCCCCAATTACTTCACTTGATGTTTAATTTAATACTCAATCACCCTCTCCACCTCTCTTTGGTCATCACATTCCTTGGAACCTTCTTAAAGCTCATGGAGATTCATGCTTGTGTTGCATTCACAACCACACTCTCATCTTTGGATTGAGAGATTAACTCCAATACATGTTTTCTTACATTGAACACATGCTCTCACAACCTCCCATTCCAAACAATCCACCAACCATCAATCTCTCTAAACTAAACATACTCTATGTTTAGTTACTCATGTTTTAAATAATTTTCAATCAAACCTTTTGCAAGAAAGTCCAATGGAATTCTAGGAATATTAGGACTTTTGTAGTTTAATTTTATGTATGTTAAATTCATATGCTTCAAGCATATTACTTAAAATTTGATGTTACCAAGATTATGTTTTATGCATAATTTTTATGTTTAATGACTGATCTTTAGTATTAAGCTTTTAAATATGCACTTGCTTGTCTAGTTGATTGAATGACTCCTAACATTATAAGTTGAGTCTAGTTGATATATATATACTTGCTTTTGTTAGCTTACTCAAATAACATGACACTTGGTAAGCATTATCAACATGTTTTCATATTTTTTCTTTGTTTGCTATATGTTAGAAACATTGTTGTCGTTCTTCTAACTTGTTTTTGTAGCAAAGTTACCATACCTCGATTCCTTGGTGCCCTCGAATGAGGGGGAGCACACATCAAGGGGGGAAATTTTCCATCGATTTTACACGTTTTCATCGGTGAAGCCTTTTTGATTCTACAAAATGAGGGAGAATTGGAAATAAGACTCACTAAATACTTGTTTAAAAATAATTTTATATTTAATGAGTTTAGATTTTGTAATCTTTAAAAAGGGAAAGATTGTTGATATAAATAATGCCTAAAAACGCTATTAATATTTTTCGACCTCTCTAAGTTTTGATAATCACAAAATGTAAAAACGCACAATGTAAAATTAAAATGTAAACAAGTAATTAGTAGTAAATTTTCATTTCGAAAATTAAATCACTTACAGGTATGAATAAATAAATGTTTAATGTATTTTATGATCAAAAGAATTTTTATTCAACCTCATATTTTTTTACAAAATGTTACAAACATTTATATAACTTTTACAAAAAAATTTGTATTTAAAAGAAATGTGTTATTCAAAATAAATATTTTGAATTCAAATTTTCTACCCAAAACGGCTAGAAATGTTTCAGAAAACGGCTCCCTTGAAAAAGACAAAAAAGGGAGCGTCCTAGCCTGGGCGATCGCCTTAATTATAGGGGCGATCCCCTTAATTTTAAGGGGGCTGGTACATGAATTAAGGGAGTCGGCCAGACAAAAACGCTTCCCAGTTTGCCTATAAATAGTGGACTGTTCCCCACAGATTTTCTTACCTTTTGCACTCATTTTTTTTTGTCTAAAATCAGTCCACACCTCTCCTACAACTATTTGATCATTTAATCTTAAGTGTTTGTTTTCATGTTATTCAAGCTCAATTCCTCAAGTGCAAGAGAATAATACTTCTTATCATCAAGTCAAGAAGTATTGTTGTTTTGTTTTTGTTACTGTAAAGACGTAGTATATTTGTAAATCATTTATGTACATTGTAAAGGTGTGTATTGTAGTTGTGTATAATAGGTAGATTGTGGTGATCATTGTAAGTATAGTTAGATCATGGTGATCTTAGTAAGTAGTGAAAGATTGGTGTGATCATAGGTATGTTGAAATCCTAACACTTTGAGTGAAATAATATTGTATATTACTTTAAAATTTTTAGAGTGTAAACTGCAAAAATCATCCTTGTGGTTTGCAGTTTGTGGCACTAATCATCCCTAGCTGATACTATTGGCACTAATCATCCCTGAGTGGTGAAACGTTCGGCAAAAATCATCCCTTGAGGGATGATTTTTGCAAAACTTTTGTTATACTTTTTGCAAAAATCATCTCCAATAAGGATGATTTTTGCCGGACATTTGCCACTTAGGGATGATTATTGCCAATAGTATCGGCTAGGGATGATTAGTGCCACAAACTACAAACCACAAGGATAATTTTTGCAATTTACTCTTAAATTTATTTGAATATTCGTCCGTTGACATGTTTATTTTTTGGGTAATATTCGTCCGTTGATTTCTTTGAATTTCTTATGAATGTACTGACAAGTTATTAACAAGTAACCATATAATATCGTATAATACACAAAAAAAACCATTGATAAGTTAACATGTTATTGACGATAATAGATGCTTTTATAGGTAGAATCAATTGCTTGTTATTTCATAAGAGGGTTCCCCCCCCACCCCCTTCCCCCTCCCCCCGCTCTTTCTTAAAAAACATTACATATATAATAAAAACATTAATATTAATAAAAAACATTACATAAATCATAAAAAAACATTAACATAATAATTGTTATGGTTAACCCTGCAATTTTCATGAAATTGTTATCTTGCGGAAAAGCTCAATACCACATTTCTTTTGTAATGCTAAGTAATGCTTTGGACGGGTTAGGAGTAAAAAAACTAAGACATTAGCAAAGTATCATAGCTGACTCCTACAGTTAATATCCTTTTCATAACTATCAAATCAAGGACTTTGTAGTTTATTGTTCCAGGTATTGTACCCGATAGATCTTTCAGAGTCACATTTAAATCTCTAAGAGCATTTGGAGAACAACACTTGACGATTGCAACAATTTGTTACAATTTTCTCTTTTTAAGAAAGTTGTCGATGTCTCAAAACATCCAGTTACATGCCACAAAATGCATTTCACATAGTATGTGGCGCTAACACTACGGCCCCACTGTTTGTTAAAATCAGCATCCTCACCCACATCCTCAACAACTTTCTGCATATATTCTTGTGTCGACATTAAAGCCTCATCCGGATCAAGAATAAATACATTTTCTTTAAGCAGCTTGGCTCGTTGAACAAGACCGCAGGACCGGGTATTATCCTAACTGGGTTTTTGAGGTTCTGAAGGGAAGATCAGATGGTTCAACACCTGTGCTATAGGAAAGCTGGAAACAACACCGCAGAATCCGGGTATTATGTAAAGGATTTGGGAGATGGTTCAAAATGTGTGCTACTATAGGAACGCACATAGGGTGTTAACTGAAGATCGGAATCATCTATATCTAGACTGAATTCCCATGGTTCATTTTCGTTATTGAAATTGGAATCATTTGGTGGTTGGAATAAGAAGTTGTATAGACAAATAGAGATAATGGCTTTATTTCTATGTTGGTTTTTCCTCGTGGGAGTTTATTTAGTTATTTATTCCCCCGTAGAACATTTTCCTCTGTGAGTGATACTTCGAGGGAGGCGGCCTTACTACTGTGAGTTGTGAGCTTTTCCTTTATTAGATATGAGGAGATCGAGGGCTATTTATATAGGGAAAATTTTGAATGAAAAATTAAGAGAGTTTAGACAACACAATATGTTTTTTTTCTATAACAGATAAGACAACTCAATGACAATGCTGTCTATCAATTCAAATTACACGCGATTTAGTAAAGTATCTGACAAGTAGTCCGCTTTATCTTAAATTTATAGTATCTGACAAGTAGTCTAATCTACAAAAAATAAAATGACATGACCGAATTTAAAATTACATTACCAATCTACTAAAAATAAAATACATAATTTAAAAATACATTACAAACAAACACTTAGACAATGCATGTTAACTTAAAAAATTAAATAGATAAACAACAACTACGATGTTATTAAACTTAAGAAGAATTGTGATTTTGTAGGGGCCAATGAAGAATGTGCATCCATTTTTGGGTTTTAGATTCGGACAACAGGTTTTTGAAAAATTAGAAAGGTTGGATTTGGAACACTTTGTAGCGAATCCGATGCATTGTTGGACGATGAAGCCTCAAACTTTTGGGTTTGCTTATTCTTAGTAAATCCAATTAATTTAAGATCATGCTCAATTGGGTTGGAAGTGTGTCATCATTCAACTTGTAGCTCCATGCATATATATTTACTATAAGTCAACAAAACATAAAACTGCCAGATAATTATATAATACAGTCTTCCAAGCTGGACAAATCTAGTAAAGAGGTATACATTGCCTCGACTAGCATCTCTTCAGGATGTCTATTACTGAAATTGATGGGTAATCAAATCAAATGAAACTCATGTAAATTTTGTATGAAATGACATCATCACTGTAAAAAATTCTTTGAACTTGAAGCCAACCATAATATTTTTCCACCAACAAACACTTGACCTGAGTTTAATTCTTATAGTTTCACTGGTAAACGAGTAGTAACTATCATGTTTATATACTGCAAGTTCTGAGCTTAATGTAAACACTGACACATACCATGGACCTTGACCATAATAGGGATAATTTATCTTTAAAATTGTTGGGTCTAGTGTGACAGGATGGACACCAAAACCGAATAACATTTTGGGTGAGTCAGGTTCTAAAAAGTAATTGAGGACTAAATTCGCGACCTATTTTTTATAAGTGATGGGTTCCAAATTAAAGACATTGAGTTTTTCTCCATATGAAAAATACCATACACCTTTAGATGTAGCAAATGATGTAGATTTTAAAATTTTTTAAATTGGAATCGATAGGTGAGAGTGCTAGAATTATCATCTACCGAGCAATATATACACCTTTAAAAATTTTGCTTAAATTAAATTTAAACAGCAATTTTTTTCTCTCACAAAACCGTATTCACGAACAAAGTCGGAACAGTCTATGGAATACTTCCACGACTTTGAAACTGTACGAAATTGGAGTAAAGATTTCACTGGAAGTCTATTCATGATAGCCAATTGAAGATCAAATGGTATATCTCAAGACATTGGTCTCAGGACATTGTCTTAGTAATTTTACCTGGTTATGGCTCTGAGTTTAATTTTACTGGGTATAAAAATACAGCATTAATATAATTATTTACAAACATAGATTGAAAAACTTTTACATTGACTGATCACTCTTAACTTTGCGCGATCTACAAATTTTAACTTTTATTTAAAAGCATTGATAGGACAACTCTATGACATTGACTGGATCACTCTTACGTTTGCGCGATCTACATCGTTGTACATCCCGCCAATTCTTACTGTATCCCTATACTCCCGCCAAAAAATCCCTCCAAATCCTCATGTAGCCCTATACAACCGCCAAAAACTCCTGCCAAAAAATCCCTCCAAATTCTCTCGCCAAATACTCCCTCCAAATATACTCCCTCCAAAAAATTGTTTGTTTTTTTACCTTAATAGCAGATATTATCCTAATATTCACCCATAGATCACTTCACTTCCTTACCATCACAACCACAAAATATATCACACTGTTATTATGGTGAAAATGGTGCCATATGAAGCTTTTACGTGTCGTTGTGGAGCTGAAGATGTAGTTCTGCGAGAATCGTATAAACATGAAACCCGTGGTAAACTATACTATGCACGTCCACGATCCAAAGTGTGATCAATCACATGCTTTTTGTGTTGTAATATTAAATAATGTGGTTAGTTGTTAAAACTTATTATCTTTACTCTTTAACAGCCTCGCAAAAACACTTCGGTTTTTTTTTTTTTTTTATTTTTTTTTTTTTTTTTTTTTCTTTTTTTTTTTTTTTTTCTTTTTATTTTTTTATTTTTTTTTTCTTTTTTTAGGATGTAAATTTTTTTTTATGGAAAGTGGAACGAGGTCCATCTACTGTTGGTTTCCTGGAGCTTCAAACGTACTCCTATTTGTTCTCCAGGATCTTCATTCGAATCCAATTTTATTCTCCAGGATTTCAATTCCCTCACCGCTATTCTCCAGGAGCTTCAACACCTCAAAGCTATTCTCTGGGAACTTCAAGAAATGCAGAGTGCTCAAACTGCAAGCACTTGCTATGATAATGATAAACTGGTATCGAGGGAACAATGGATATGTATAAGCTATCCGGAACACACACAAATAATTCAGCCGCACTATTTCACGAAGTTTACAATAACATGGGAAAACTTGATTTGGAGTAGTTTGTCATTTGGAATGTAATTCGTATGCTTTAAGCGTCGGTTTGTAAGTCTCGTATGATTATCGTTCTAATATGTTTAACATGGGAAAACAAGTGGTATGTATAATATTTAACTAAACGAATGTTTGTTTTTGTGTTACTTGACGAATGTGCATCTTGAAAAAGTATACGATATATCATGTTCAACTATAGAAAGGTAGTGCGTATCCTCGTCGAAACCAGAAAACAGATTTTCCTTATTTTAGAGTATGTTTACATATACGGGAACATAAAAGATGTCATAGGATAAGACAACTCTCTGACATTGAATGGACCACTCTTAACTTTGCGATATCTACATTTTTTAACTTTAATTTATAAACATTGATAAGACAACTCTCTGACATTGAATGGATCACTCTTAACTTTGCGCGATCTACATTTTTTAACTTTAATTTATAAACATTGATAAGACAACTCTAATGACATTGAAATGGATCACTACTTACCTTCACGCCGATCTACCCTATATATATATATATATATATATATATATATATATATATATATATATATATATATATATATATATATATCTATATATATTTATTTCTGAAACAATATGTATGATACATCGTTAAAGTGAACCTTAAAAAAATGGCGTCAAATCTAAAAAACTTCAAGTGCTTAATTCATTTTAATGAAACCAGACGAGGTTGCATACTGTCAGAAGATTTGACATACTCAATGTTACATGAAATGGTGATGCAGAAATTCAATTTGGAAGCAAATGCTGAAATAAACTTCTCGTTTAAGCTCTCGTCATTTGACTTTGCTGTTGATATCACAGACGACACTGAGGTCATGTGCTCTACTAATTTTATCTTCCTTAGCTACATTTAACATACTCTAATTTTCTTTTTCAACATACTATAATTTTCTTTTTCTTTGATATCAACTTAACTTTTCCATTTTAAAAACTTTTTATAACAAGAATCAGTCAATTGTTTCGTTGCCGACCATAAAGGTTTTTGTCATTCTCTCTGTTTTTAGTTTTTGTTGGTCGGCCCATCATATATTAGGTTTCAGCTTTTAAACAAGCATAATAGCTCGCACGTTGCGACGGGTCATTTTCTTTCTGAATTGATTTTTGTAAGGTGTAAGAAGTATAAAGACTTTGTAAAGATTGAAAAGAATTATGAGCACTTGACATAAAAACCCATGTCAATTGCACGAGTCCATTTCTTTTGCAACAATAATATCACATGTAGTTGGATTTCTCAGGTTTGTAGATTGCAAAGTCCAACAATACAACAATATGAAAGTATACAAAAAACAATTAACAAATGCATAGTACAATAATGTGTGCTTTTATTCCATGTAGAATCACATAACAAATCTTGTGATCAGGGGCGGAGTTAGTAGGGGGACTAGTGGGTGCTGAGCCACCCTAACGAGCCTATTTATTCATTAATTATCTATATTACAAGCCATTTTTTTACTAGCTTTTTACATTGAACCCCCTTATCATTATGACTTTCTGCATTAAGCAATATCAGCCCCCCTAACTGAAAATCCTGGGCTCCGCCTCCGCTTAGTGCATCAAGTTTCATATATTTCCAGAATTCATTTATATTGAATCCACAGTTACATATGTTTATAATCATAGGACTATAACCATGGAGAAATGAACATTGCCTATAGATTGTTTTCGAGCTTCGAGTGTCTTCTCATATTCCTCAATAGATTTCATGAGCTCCGAGAAGTTAACTTTGGCAAATCCTCTATGCTTTTTGTTGCAGCTTGCCTTCATCGTCTTTCAGCACAAAACATAGTCTTTGCACGATTTCTATGAGCATCGTTGGCCTGTTTGAAAAAAAATACATCCATACCAAATTACAATAAAACACAATGAACATTATTGTTGTGTTTGAATTTGGGTTTGATAGTGGCTATGGTTTAAGCATAAGTGCACAAAAAATCTACAACATTATTTTTTTTTTTTTTTTTTGAACGGCAAATGGAATTTTATTAAAAAAGGGCTAGAAAGAAACTAGCAGACGATATACACGCAAAAACGATCCAACAAACAAAGAACGAAAAGGAACAGAAAAACTCTAACGAAACGAACTCGCAAAACAACCAAAGGCTATTAGAATAAGAAAGATCCCACCATGGCGCCAACTGAATTAACTCCCATGAACGAAACCGAACACCCGAGGCATCATACCAAAAAGCGATCTAACCGGCATCCTTTGTTTGTCTCGATAAGGCATTATGAAGAAGAATAGCTTCTTTAACGTTGCCATAATAACTCCAAATCTGAAGATCGCTAGGAAAATAATCTTTCCACGAACGTAGTTGCGCGAGAGAGAACAACCCGTGTATATTTCCATTGGGGTCTCTATAGCTCCATCGTTTATCAGAATCTATCTCGTCACTAGTTAGAGGACCAATATAATCAATCCACGAAGAACCAGACTCAACAGCAATATTTAAATCATTACCCGGGGGTGTAGATGGAGGCGCAATGATGGAGTCTTTTTCAGGAGCAATAACTGGCGTAACATCCTCATTATCATCAGTGGTAACATTACCACAATCACCCTGAGAATGAACTCCAAGAATCTCACCAGCATCATCTTCCAAATTCTTTTCCATGCAATCCTTAATACACCCATCATTATACAAGACCGAATCATCACGAATCTCGCCTTCTTCAAAGGAGTCCACAAGATCACTTTCCACCCCACGAACATCCTCCTCTCGCAAAACCCGACTAGAAGGCGACACCGAATCATTGTTAACATTCTTAGGGGAATCTGAATCACAACTATCGACATCCAAATGCTCCTCATTTTCCAAACTTTCATCCAAACTAGGACCCTCTGCATCCTTCCTTTCCAGAGGATTAGACTCGGAATTGACCTCCATCGATTCAATATTGGGCGCCCAATATGCAAACTCAGTAGCGATAATACGATAAGTCCGATTACGATATGAAACTATAAAGGACTCTATCACACGATGTAAAGACTCTGTAAGGACACAAACCTTCCCATGAGACATTGGTCCATCACTTACCATATCCGTAAACACGCTGCTTCCCCACCGACCACCCAACTTCTTATAAACCTCTGGAGCCCATGATGCCAATGGCAGACCCACCAGGTCTATCCAAACACATCTTTCATCTGGAATAAAATCGTGAGAAACATCTTTGAACTCCAAAAATATCTCTTTTAACGCCTTTGAAGTCTTGACGCTTTCCACTTGATCCATAGAGTCGAATTCCAACCAAACCCAACGTCCCCCAACATATCTAAGACCAACATCATCGAATCCCTCAGAAGACATATGTTTTAGAAGCTCTGAAATGACACTTAAATCTTTAACTTTAGCAAGAATACTACGCTCCATACCATCCAAATCAATACAATCGTCTACCGAGATAGACATCACCGCTTCATTACCCGCTTCCTTATATACCTTGTTACAATCCGACACCCCCACAGATTCTGCTCCAGCATTACTTGTACCGTATTTGCCCGACATGTCCACTGATTTGTTGCCCAGGACCGCTTTAGCATACGAGTTAAAAGACTGAAAAACATTTTCGTTGATACTAACAGATTGAGAGTTCGAACCTACACTGGGTTTGCCGTCCCCAGAACGTTCCACAGGTCTATTATAAGTTCGACCATACTTCGCCACATCGGCAAATAAATGAAAACCACCCATCCATGCCGTTCTTAGATTGGAAACTAACTGATTGATATCATTAACGTTTATAAAACGTACAAAACCAAATCGATGACCCGATTTGGATCTCTTTGCAGCTATGTAAACATCGATCACCACACCCCATTTGTTACAAATATCCCAAAGATCTTGGATCGACGCATTCCATGGGATATTAGAAACAAAGATTGATGAAAACGACTTATGTTCCTCACGAAAATTAGGATGGGATTTGTTGGGAATACCTTTGTTACGTTGCTCTTGACGACGATTATTATCGAGATGATCGTTCCTTTTGCTTTCTGAATAATTATTAGATCGGTGACCCATGGCGACACTTATTTACTTATTTGTATTGTTCATATTGTGCACATATTGAGATCACATAAAGTCAAATCTAAGTTTTTATAAACAAACCATAACACTAATTTAAAAAGCGATAAACTATTCAACCCCTTTCTAGTTTTCCACAACGGGTTCTAAAAATACCCGCCCCGATTACTCGTACTCGTACCCATACCCTTTTACCCAAATTTGTACCCGCTTTATTGCTATTATAATTAATTAGAGTACATATAGATTATATATAATTTCTTACATTCTAGTTTTTATATAAGTATCTTTATTATCTAACACATTTGGACATGGCTGATCACGGTCTAAAACCTGGACCGGACCAAAAAAAGTGAACCGGACCGAGACCGATTTATCCCAAAATGCCGGACCGAGAACCGGACCTAATTTATAAACGTTATCAAACAGCCTACTTTTTAAGATTTACCACCTTTTTCTTGCATGATCTTTTACACCAAATCTAAAGACGGTCATTTCAAGTATGAACATCATTTCTAACATCATTTTAGAGTTCTAAAAAGTTCTTACATCTATTATTTCATTTCATTAAGTGTAAGTAACAAGACATGCAAGAAAAGTGCACAAAACTTGAGTTTTGAAGCATTTTGGTGCAAGATCAATACAAGTAGTCTTGTACAAATGTTTTTACCTTGAAAACTTGTATGATATATAGAAAATAACATGAGGTCTGAGATGATTAATTTTCCTGATGAAGATCTTCTAATGTTTTCTTGATAAAACCCTTTACACACAAGTATCTATAAGACCATTTTGAGTAATTCTTTAAGTTTTCTTGAAATATCACCAATGTTATGGTGGTGGTGTGTTTTTACCATCCCAAAAGAGGAGGAGGGAGGGAGGAATGAGAGAGTTTTTCTTGAGAGAAAAATACTAGTAAGTGTGTGTTTGCATGAGTTAAAATGAGAGAGAGACATGATGATATATAGTAGTTCGCCTACGAAGCTCCTCTTCGCCTTACTCTACTCCCCGAGTATCCAGCTCGAGAGTTCTTTTCACTATATCAACAAGCTCCATTTGGGTGGAGAAAACCGTACAACGTCGCTTACACATTTTCCAGTACAAAGCTAAATATTGAGTCCTACTTCGAGGTAGAACCAACATAAACTTTATTATGTATTTAAGGCCTAAAATACTAACCGATCACACAATTATCATTACATAAGTAAATAGATGGTGGTGGATAAATATCACAGCAAGGTGATGACACAACTAAATTAATAATACTTGAAACTTGGAGATCTTTCTTGTGTTTTTCACTTGAGAGTGGAAATGATTTGATCATTTGCAATGGATTATATAACAAGTGTAATGATCAAAAAATGAATGAATACAAAATAAATTAAATATGCTAAAGAGATATTGGGAATTGGTGATTTGAAATGAAAGCATTTAGCTTCTAGTTATAGATGCAAAATCTGATTCAAATCTGGCAACCCACGGATCGACAGATTCGTCTTTGTATTTTGGTGGAGCATCTTGGTTTTGCAACATTCGTATAGGAAACTTCTTATGTCTTAAATTAATGACAAATATAAGTGTTTGAAAACGTTTAAAAAAATAAAAAATTGTAGCCTAAATCCAATAAAACCAGATTTCCATGTCCTGGCGCGCCTGGTCACGCGTTTAAACGCTGTGAGCAAGAGCCACTTTTTGCGGACACGAACTTCGTTTTTACGGATTTGCTTTTTTCGGCTTTCCTTTTACTCGACACATGTGGAAACTTCAATAAAGTTATGTACATGATATTTGAGCATTTGGAAACACTTTAAATGAGGTTTAGATTTAGAGAGGAGCAAAAACGAATCTTCCTATTTTTCTACAAAATGTCAACTCAAATCTTTTATTAAACGCCTTTAGCCAAGGCCAAAACTTTTTTCTAAACCTAGTATGATCATATTTTCAACATACCATCTAATGAAAGTATTAATTTGACCTTAATTCGGATTTACGTTGTTCCTTATCATGTAACAGGATTTACTCCCTTATTGGTCAAACTAAGTCAAATGTCACTTCGCGTAAACACATCCTTTCTCGTTATGGGATATGATTTACTAAAGATGCAAGGTCACAACATGACTTGGAGGAAACACTGTCACAGGGATGATTTGGAGATTTACTGTGGGTGATGATCTCAATGAATGCTCAAAAATCACACAAGTCTAAGGAACAAAGCTCAAGGGTCACTACATAATGTACAAAGAAATCAAAGAATGAAGAATCAAAGACTACGAGCTAAAGCCAGAAGGTCAAGACTTAGAATGCTAGAATTCAAATAGTATTTTCAGGGGTGACCTCCCTTAGGGGGAGATTGTTAGGTTTAAGAAAAAGACTCAGTCACCCCATGTATTTTCATGTTTAGCATAGCTCGTAGTTTTGTTAGTAATCGTATGATTTATGGTGTTAGGCCGGGTCTTTACCCACTGTAAGCCCACACCATAGCCTGTTTTATGGGCATTTTGTAAGACATATTTAAACCCTCTCTACATATGGAGATGGTGTTGGTTGAATCATTTTACACACATAATTTAGTATGTTTTTCTCTAGTTTTCTCCCAACCATCTCTCTCTCTCTAACTTTCTCTCTCTAGTTTTATATTTGTGTAAATTCTAAGATCCTACAGCAATCTCAAGAAGCCCAAGGTAGAAGGATTCAAAGACCTCACTTCGGGGGAGATTGTTAGCCTTAAAATATTAAGTCGAACATGGAAGCTCGGCCACTCAGTCAGAAAGACTCGATCTTTATAATATTTATGTTATAATAGGCTAGAAAAAGTATCAGGCTCATTTCTTAATCTAACATTGTACGCGCTGTGGGCTTAAGCCCAAATTAACCCGAGCCTAACCCATTATCAAAACTCTATTCGGCCCAAACAAAGCCTCTTAAGGCCGACCCTTTGGATACTATAAATACTCCTTCTCTATAATGAAGAAGGGTTGTTTATTCATTTGTGTAAAACATTTCACATAGTGCAATCCAAACACCCTTTTATTTCCTCTCTACTTTTCTTCTTCCTTCCTTATTTTCTTATCTATTTTGTGTACCATATATGATATTAGGAAGTGATCATGGTTTAGATTAAGATAACACCAACCACCATTGGGGACCAATTTTTGAATTGCATGTTTATTAAGTATAAGCTTGAACCGGTTGATTAGATTATGAATAGTAGTTGCTATAAGCACATGATCGGTATTAGAAGATTGTTTACTTCATATAAGGAGTATGATGGTTTACATAAGTAACCTTTGAGGAAAAGTTATCGATAGACTAAGCATCAATGGTGGATCTTTATCTTGTAGTCGTGAAACAAAAATTATCCATTAAAATCGAGCTAAGTGTTCCTTTTATGTTTATGAATCTTTATGTGCTTTATATTATAGTGTGTGAAGTATAATTGGGGGGTTTAACAAGTGCAGGTATTTAAAATGCCAAGTCCCAAAGAAAACATCTTCGGGAATCTGGCGCCATGCGCTGGCGTATGGGCAACACGCCAGACATGAATTATTTTTCAACATTTGTGTTCCTTGGCGTATAAATACCCATCATTGACCTTTGTATTCCTCACCTCTTGCAAACATTCTTTCCTCTCTTTTCTCTTCTCTAATCTTCTAAGTCTAAACATCAAGTTTTCTTAATCTTCGCTTCTATCATCCATTAAAGAACACACATCTCCGTAAGAGAGTCACACAAGTACATAATCCATACTTGTGTGTTTTGTCGAGGGTCTTTGCTGGGAATTATGTTTTCCTAACTTAGTATCGACAGTACAAATAGTTAGTACTGATAGTTATAGTTAGTACTGACAGTATAAAATGTTAAGTACTGATCAGTTAGTTAGTACCGATAGTAGAAAATAGTTAGTACCGTTTAAGAGATATGTATGAGATATTTTAGGAAAAGATATGTACGCATTTTGTAAGCCTGTTAGGGTTTATCCTTGGTCTATAAAAGGATCCCTCTTGGCATAGTTAGACACACGAGCTCAAGATATCTCATACAAAATCATATCTCAATAGTTAGTAATCTGTAATCATTCAAAGCAGATTAATAGAAATTATTATTTAGTTCTTCAGTGTTCTTCTTAGTATTTGTGTTAAGATTCCGCATTAACACATAGTATTCATAATCAGTGTTTCTACATAGTCAACTGTATTTATACATCTTGGCTATCATCCTTAATAGGGCTGCAAGAGATCGTATTTTACAAGGGACACACAAGTGGTATCAGAGCCTGTGAGAAACTCTGAATAAGAAGAACAATCAAATCCAGTTATAAACCTTCATCCTTCAAAACTAAACATGTCTGCATCACAAGATGAAATTCCACCACCACCACCACCTCCACCATCATCACCACAAACACCAACCCAACAAACTCCTCATACAGTATCAACCATCAAGCTGCCTATTCTCAAAAAAGGAGAATATGATATATGGGCTATGAAGATGGAACACTATTTGGCCCATACAGACTATCCAATCTAGGAAAAAAAAAAAGGTTATAACAAAATGGGAAAGGTCCCTGTATCAATCACTACAGATAGCACAAGGACAAATTAAGTTCTTGCCTCCCAGAACTGCAGAGAAATTTAGCAAGAAGAAAGAGAGAGAAAAGCAAGAACCACCTTGCTTATGGCTCTACCAGAAGATCATCTTGCTAAATTTCCCATAAGATGGACTGATGCAAAAAGAAATGTGGATCCAGGTCAAATCTAGATTTGGTGGAAATGACGAATCCAAGAAGATGCAAAAGTATATCTTGAAGCAACAGTTTGAAGGATTCTCTGTATCCAACACAGAAGGGCTTCACAAAGGCTATGACAGGTTCCAAAGTCTTCTGAGTCAGTTAGAGATTCATGGAGCAGGTGTATCTACTGAGGATGCAAATCAAAAATTCCTAAGATCTCTTACTTCTGTCCTTGTACACAAGTTTCTCTAATTATGAGGAAACCAAACCCCAGTGGGACCTGTCTCAGTTTTGATGATCTGTACAATAATCTAAGAGTCTTTGAGAGTGATATAAAAGGCTCTACTGCATCATCTTCTAGCCCGCAAAATGTAGCATTTGTCTCTGAAAACACCAGCAGTACTAATGATGTTAGTACCGCTTATTGTGTTCCCAATCCTTCTGGTCAAAACTCAAAGTATGAACAAACTTCATCATACTCATTACTTGCTAATCAATCAAGTTGCCCTCAACTGGATCATGAGGACTTGGAACAGATTGATGAATATGACCTTGAAGAAATAGACTTGAAGTGGCAAGTGGCCATGATCTCAATGAGAATGAAAAAGTTTTACAAGAAGACTGGTAGAAAGCTACAATTTGATGCAAAAAGAACCCAATGGCTTTGATAACGACCAGAAGTTGAATCACAATTACCACAATACATGGCATTTTGCTAGAGAGTGCAGAATCAAGGGAACTCAAGATAACAGGAGGAGGGATGCATGGAATTCTGGAAACAAAGATGGGAGCAGAACTGGACAGAAGGAGGATTCTAAAGCATTGGTGACAATTGATGGAGAAGGTGTAGATTGGACCAATCATTCAGAAGATGAAGATTATGCTTTGATGGCTTGCAACAGCTCAGACTCAGACACAGAGGTAATTTCCTGTTCAAATAAGTGTAAAGAGTCTTATGCTAATCTTAAAAAACTGTATGATGCTCAGAGAGAACAACTTAGTGATGCAAGCATAGAAATAAAGGCATATTCTCAAGGTCTTAAGAAAGTTGAAGCACAGTTAGTTGCTCATCAACAAGGTCAACTTTGGTATGAACAAAAGATAAAATTTATGAAGATAGATTTAGATGATAAAACAGATGTTCTAACATACCATAAGAAATTGCTAGCAGAAGCTCAAAAAGAAAAAGAAGATTTAAAGGCTAAAGTAGAAAAATGGCATAATTCTTCTAAGAATCTTAGTAAACTGCTAAATACCCAAATGAGTGCTAATGATAAGTTTGGGCTTGGGTATGGGGATCACAGATATGATGGTATTTTGAGCTATGAAAATGAAGTGTTGCAGAGTGTTTTTATGAATAAAGAGAGTGAGTTAGAAAAACAACCTTTGTATGATAGGTTTGTTACAGCAGGAGGAATGCATGTTGTACCCCCACCCATGACAGGGAATTATATGCCATCTGGACCTGATATTGAAATAGATTACTCACAATTTACATATGGTCCAAAACAGACTCAACCTAGTGAATCTGAATCCCAAACAAGTGAATTTGATACCTGTGAATCTAACATTAGTACAGAACCCTCTGAATTAGTGTCTGAACCAGTTGTCAATGAATCTAATGTAGAAAGTCAACCTAAGGTCTGGTCTGATGCTCCTATCATTGAGGAGTATGAATCAGATAGTGAAGATGAGTATGTGTCAATACCAACAAAAGAACAGGAAACACCTAGTTTTGCTAACCAGCAAGTAAAAACTCCTAGGGAAACTGTTAAGAACAAGTTCACACATAGTCAAAAACCTAAAGCTGACAAGAAAGAGTTGGGGTATGGGTTTACTGCAAGAGCATGTTTTGTATGTGGAAGTCTTAATCATCTAATTAGAGATTGTGATTTCCATGAGAAGAGAATGGCTAGACAAGCTGAGTTAAACAAAGGGTTGAACAGGATTTCTGATCAAAGGGAAATAAGGCCAATTTGGAACAATGTGCAAAGAGTAAATAGACAAAACCAATTTGTTCCTACAGCAGTACTAACTAGTACTGCTATGAAAGTTAATACAGTCAAGCCCATTGTGAATAGAGTTAGACCAGCAAATGTTTTTCACAAAACTCATTCACCATCTTCAAGGCCTTTCAAAAGGACAACAGTACTTAGAACAAATTTTTCAAAACAAAAAGTTAATACTGCTAAGGTAAATGCAGTTAGTACTGTTTGGGGAAAAAGGGAAACTGCTGTTAAGCCCTCAGCAGGTTGTAATTGGAGATCACAAAGATACAACTGGCAAAGTGTCTCCAAATACAATGGTGGATCCAGTCTTAGAAATTGTTACACTTTCAAAGATCCACTAGGCAGACTCAAGCCCAAACAGGCTTGGGTCCCTAAGAGAATCTAATCTCTTTTATTTGATGTGCAGGATTATCCACATAGAGCTTTAAAGAATAAAGGGATTGTTGATAGTGGATGTTCCAGGCACATGACTGGAAACAAGGCCTACCTTGCTGAATTTCAAGACTTTAATGGTGGCCCTGTTGCTTTTGGAGGTAGTAAAGGTTACATCACTGGTAAAGGTAAAATAAAAACTGGAAAGTTAGATTTTGAGGATGTGTGCTTTGTGAAAGAACTTCAGCATTTCAATCTCTTCTCTGTGTCACAAATGTGTGACAAAAAGAACAAGGTTCTGTTTACTGACTCTGAATGTCTGGTTTTGTCTCCTGAGTTTAAGTTACCTGATGAAAATCAAGTATTACTTAAAATCCCCGACCAAAATAATATGTACAGTTTCAATTTAGAGAACATTGTTCCTTCAGGAGGTTTGACTTGTTTAATTGTAAAGGCCATAACTGATGAATCTAACAAATGGCATAGGAGGTTGGGTCATGTACATTTCAAAAACTTAAACAAGCTTGTAAAGGGAAACCTTTAATGATGTTTACCTTCAAAGATTTTTTCAAAATGACCACACATGTGTTGCTTGTCAGAAAGGAAAGCAACACAAGGCCTCCTGTAAGGCCAAATCAGTAAGCTCTGTTAGCCACTCTTTACAACTTCTTCATATGGATTTGTTTGGACCTACATCTGTAAGGAGCTTAAACCATAAGACCTATTGCCTAGTTATCACTGATGATTTTAGCAGGTTTATTTGGGTTTATGGATAAGAACTAAAAGATGACACAAGTGGATCCTTAAAGGAACTTTATAAGACAAATTGAGAACCAATTGAATCAAAGAGTTAAAACTATTAGATGTGATAATGGTACAAAATTTAAGAACAAGGATGTTATTGAATTCTGTAGGTCAAAAGGGATCAAGAGGGAATATAGTAATGCCAAAACTCCACAACAAAATGGAGTTGCTGAAGAAAGACATGACCCTTATTGAGGCCTTCTAGGACCATGCTTGCAAATTCATTTTAACCTAACACCTTTTTTGGGCAGAAGCCATTAGTACTAACTAGTTAGGTTCTAATAAGGTATTAGTGACCCAAGCCTTATAATAAGATACGGTATGAACCTTTAACTGGTAAAAATACCAATTATAAGTTTAAATAATACCTTTGGTGCCATGTAACCATCTTGAATACCTTGACCACCTGGGCATGTTTCTAGATAATCAGATGAAGGTTTTAGTTGGGTATTCTCTTACAAAGCAAGGCTTTTAGAGTATAGACAATTTAGAAAACAAAAGAGATAAGAAAACCTGCACATCACCTTCTAAGAACAAACCAAATGTTGCAGGGAAAGGACCAACTTGGCTTTTTGATCTTGATTATTTATCTAATTCTATGAATTATCTTCCTGTTAGATTAGAGAATCAAGCTAACCTACATGCAGGTCAACAAGAAGTCAAACCAAAATGCAGGGTACCAGACAATATTGCTGCAGGGGATTCTTGAACAAAATGGATGAATCTGCTCAAGACTGCTTTGTACTGCCAATATGGCCTTCTTATTCTTCAACAATCAC
This sequence comes from Tanacetum coccineum, assembly GCA_026074375.1. Lineage (NCBI taxonomy): Eukaryota > Viridiplantae > Streptophyta > Magnoliopsida > Asterales > Asteraceae > Tanacetum > Tanacetum coccineum. Next base: position 20,638 of record BQNB010018994.1, on the reverse strand, counting down.
TCCTGATTTAAAGACAGATGATAAGAGAGAAGGTCCAAGAGAGGAAGAACAAGTCTTTTTGGATGAACTTGAAAGACTTAAGAGGCAAGAAAAGGAAGCTAATGAGGAAGCTGAAGCTCTCAGGAAGGAGTTTACACAAGAAACTGAGAACTTGGTTATACAAGAAGGAGCTGCTAAGGCTAGCAGTACTAACATTTTTAGTACTGTTAGCACACCAGCTAAAGCTAGCAGTACTAACCTAGTTAATACTGTTAGCATACCAGTTAGTACTGCCAGTCCTCATGAGGGATTATATCTTTCTGATCCAACAAATCTTGAACAAGATGATTCAGAAATACCTCCACTTGAGGATATTTATCAAAATTCTTCTATTTATCAAAATTCTTCTGATGGTATCTTTACTAATTCATCTTATGATGATGAGGGTGCAGTGGCCGACTTCACAAACTTGGAAACTGTTGTAAATGTTAGTCCTATTCCCACATCCCCCCCAAGGAAAAAAATTATCTCTTCTCATCCTACAGCTCTTATACATAGGATTAATCCAATCTAAGTAGTTTCCAAACAGAGCCAAGTGAATAAAAGTTTCTGAGGCCCATGCATTTGATTTAGCTATGATCAAAAGCAAAGGAGAGATAACCATAAGGACTTTCCAGCATTGTTTTATTTGCATGTATTCCTATCTCAACATGACCCAGAAGATTTCAGAAGCAACTTGAAGATGAAAAGATGAGTGAAGCTATAAAGAAGAATTGCTAGCAGTTTTCAAGATACAAAAGTTTGGATACTTGTAGATCTACCTTTTGGGAAGAAGGCTATTGCACAAAGTGGGTTTATCCAAAATAAAAAGGATGAGAGAGGAGTTGTTGTCAGAAATAAAGCAAGGTTAGTTGCTCAGGGACATAGGCAAGAGGAAGGTATAGACTATGATGAGGTTTTTGCTCCTGTGGCCAGGATTGAAGCCATAATGGATCTTTTTAGTCTTACCTCTTAATATTGGTAGCATATCTATCAAATAGATATGAAAAGTGCCTTCCTTTAAGCTCAATATATCTCATAAAAAATCATATCTCATAGTTAGTAATCTGTAATCACTCAAAGCAGATTAATAGAAATTATTATTTAGTTTTTCATTGTTATTCTTAGTACTTGTGTTAAGATTCTGCATTAACACATAGTATTCATAATCAGTGTTTCTATATAGTCAACTGTATTTATACATCTTGGCTATCATCCTTAATAGGCTGCAGAGATCTATTTAACAAGGGACTCACAAGTGGTATCAGAGCCTGTGAGAAACTCTGAATAAGAAGAACAATCAAATCCAGTTATAAACCTTCATCCTTCAAAACTAAACATGTCTGGATCACAAGATGAAATTCCACCACCACCACCACCTCCACCATCATCACCACAAACACCAACCCAATAAACTCCTCATACATTATCAACCATTAAGCTGCCTATTCTCAAAAAAGGAGAATATGATATATAGGCTATTAAAATGGAATACTATTTGGCCCATACAGACTATCCAATCTGGGAGGTTATACAAAATGGGAATGGTCCTGTATCAATCGCTAAAGATACACAAGGACAAATTAAGGTTTTGCCTCCCAGAACTGCAGAAGAAATTGTAGCAAGAGATAGAGAGAGAAAAGCAAGGACCACCTTGCTTATGGCTCTACCAGAAGATCATCTTGCTAAATTCCATAAGATGACTGATGCAAAAGAGATGTGGGATGCCATCAAATCTAAATTTGGTGGAAATGACGAATCCAAGAAGATGCAGAAGTATATCTTGAAGCAACAGTTTGAAGGATTCTCTGTATCCAACTCAGAAGGGCTTTACAAAGGCTATGACAGGTTCCAAAGTCTTTTGAGTCAGTTAGAAATTCATGGAGCAGGTGTATCCACTGAGGATGCAAATCAAAAATTCCTAAGATCTCTACCTTCTGCCTGGTCACAAGTTTCCTTAATAATGAGGACCAAACCAGGAGTGGACAGTCTAAGCTTTGATGATTTGTACAATAATCTAAGAGTCTTTGAGAGTGATGTAAAAGGCTCTACTGCATCATCCTCTAGCCCGCAAAATGTAGCATTTGTCTCTGAGAACACCAGCAGTACTAATGAAGTTAGTACCGCTTATTGTGTTCCCAATCCTTCTGGTCAAAACTCACAGTATGAACAAACATCATCATACTCATTACTTGCTAATCAATCAAGTTGCCCTCAACTGGATCATGAGGACTTGGAACAGATTGATGAATATGACCTTGAAGAAATGGACTTGAAGTGGCAAGTGGCCATGATCTCAATGAGAATGAAAAAGTTTTACAAGAAGACTGGTAGAAAGCTACAATTTGATGCAAAAGAACCAGTTGGCTTTGATAAAACCAAAGTTGAATGCTACAATTGCCACAAGACAGGCATTTTGCTAGAGAGTGTAGAATCAAGAGAAATCAAGACAACAGGAGGAGGGATTCATAGAATTCGGGAACCAAGGATGGGAGCAGAACTGGAAAGAAGGAGGACTCTAAAGCATTGGTGCCAATTGATGGAGAAGGTGTAGATTGGACAAATCATTCAGAAGAAGATGAAGATTATGCTTTGATGGCTTGCAACAGCTCAGAATCAGACACAGAGCTAACTTCATGTTCAAATAAGTATAAAGAGTCTTATGCTAATCTTAAAAAACTGTATGATGCTCAGAGAGAACAACTTAGTGATGCAAGCATAGAAATAAATGCATATTCTTAAGGTCTTAAGAAAGTTGAAGCACATTTAGTTGCTCATCAACAAGGACAACTTTGGTATGAACAAAAGATAAAATTTATGAAGAGTATTTAGATGATAAAACAGATGTACTAACATACCATAAAGAAATTGCTAATCAAAGCACAACAGAAAAAGAAGACTTTAAAGGTTAAAGTAGAAAAATGGCATAACTCTTCTAAGAATCTTAGTAAACTGTTAATACCCCAAATTAGTGCTAATGATAAGTTGGCTTGGGTATGGGAACACAGATATGAATGGTATTTTGAGCTATAAAAGTGACAGTTTTGCCGAGTGTTTTAGATAATAAAGAGAGTGAGTTAGAAAAACAACCTTTGTATGATAGGTTTGTTATAGCTGAAGGAATGCATGCAGTACCCCCACCCATGACAGGGAATTATATGCCCTCTGGATATGATATTGAAGTAGATTACTCACAATTTACATATGGTCCAAAACAAGTAAATTTGATACCTGTGAATCTAACATTAGTACAGAACCCTCTGAATTAGTGTCTGAACCAGTTGTCAATGAATCTAATATAGAATGTCAACCTAATTCAGGTCTAATGCCCTATCAATGAGGCGGTATGAATCAGATAGTGAAGATGAGTATGTGTCTATACCACCAAAAGAACAAGAAACATCTAGTTTTGCTAACCAGCAAGTAAAAACTCCTAGGGAAACTGTTAAGAATCAGTTCACACATAGTCAAAAACCTAAAGTTGATAAGAAAGAGTTAGGGTATGGTTTTACTGTTAGAGAATGTTTTGTATGTGGAAGTCTTAATCATTTAATCAGAGATTGTGATTTCCATGAGAAGAGAATGGCTAGAAAAGCTTAATTAAACAGTGGGTGGAACAAAAAGTCTAGTCAAAGGGAGCTAAGGCAAACTTGGAACAATGTGCAAAGAGTTAATAAACAAAACCAATTTGTTCCTTCAGCAGTACTAACTAGAACTGGTAAAATTCCACGCCCCCCCCCCCCCCCCCCCCCCCCTCACCCCCCCCCCCCCCCCCCCCCCCCCCCCCCCCCCTCACACACCCCCCCCCCCCCCCCCCCCCCCCCCCCCCCCCCTCCCCCCCCCCCCCAGTAGTACTGCTAGAACTAGCGGTACTAAAAATGTTAGTACTGCTAGGCAAAGTTTTAACAGACAGACAGTACAACAATTTGTAACTGCAATGAAGTTATATGTACAGCCCCATTGTGAATATTAGACCAGCAAATTTATTCACAAACTCATTCACCATATTCAAGCCTTCAAAAAGACAACAGTACTAGAGCACAGATATTTTCAAAACAAAAAGTTAATACTAGCTAAAGAAAAATGCATTAAGTACGTCGGGTGTAAAAAGGAAACTGCTGTTAAGCCCACAGCAGGTTGTAAATGAGACCACAAAGATACCACGGCACAATTTCCTCCAAATATAATTTGATCTAGTCTTGAAACTATTAACACTTTCAAGATCCACTTAGGCATACTCAACCCAAACAAGCATGGGTCCCTAAGAGAATCAAATCTCTTCATTTAAATTGACGGAATTATCACATAGAGCTTTAAAGAATAAAGGAATTGTTAATATAGGATGATCCCAGGCACATGACTGGAAACAAGGCTACCTTGCAGAATTTCAATACTTAAATGGTGCCCTGTTGCTTTTGGAGGTAGTAAAGGTTATATTACTGGTAAAGGTAAAGTAAAAACTGGTAAGTTAGATTTTGAAGATGTGTGCTTTGTGAAAGATCTTTAGCATTTTAATCTCTTTTCTGTGTCACAAATAGTGACAAAAAAACCGGTTCTTCTTACTGACTCTGAATGTCTTGTTTTGTCTCTTGAATTTAAGTTTACCTGATGAAATCAAGTATACTGTAAAATCCCAACAAAACAATATGTACATTTCAATTAGAGAAAATTGTTTTCCATCAGAGGTTTGGCTTGTTTAATTGCAAAGGCCACAACTGATGAATCTAACAAATGACATGGGAGGTTAGGTCATGTAAATTTCAAAAACTTAAACAAGCTTGTAAATGGAACCTTGTAAGAGGTTTACCTTCAAAGATTTTTCAAAATGACCACACTTTGTGTTTTGCTTGTTAGAAAGGAAAGAGCAACACAAGGCCTCCTGTAAGCCAAATCAATGTTAAGCTCTATTAGCCACTCTTTACAACCTTTCTCATATGGATTTGTTTGGAAACCTACATCATTAAGAAGCTCTAAACCATAAACCTATTTGCCATATTATCACTGATGATTTTAGCAGGTTTAGTTGGGTGTTTAACTAAGAACTAAGGATGGAATCTATGGAATCCTTAAGGACTTTAAATACAAATTGAGAACCAATTGATCAAAAAATTAAAACATTAGATTGATAATGGCACATAATTTAAGAACAAGGATGTTATTGTATCTGTGGGTCAAAAGGATCAAGATGGGGGGGAATACGAGTAATGCCATAACTTCACAACAAAATGGGAGTGCAAAGAGAAAGAACAGGGACCATGCTTGCAGAGTCATTTTTACCCTAACACCTTTCTTGGGCTGAATCCTTTACTAGGTACTGCTTGATATGTTCAAAATAGGTATTAAGTAACCAAGCTCAAATAAGATAACCTTATGAACTTTTCAACTAAGGTAAGATAACCAATTATAAGTTATATAAGACCTTTGGTGCTATGTAACCAACTAATACCATAGACCACCTGGCAATTTGCTGGAAAATTAGATGAAGGGTTTTTAGTTGGGTATTCTCTACAAACAAGCTTTAGAGTAATACAATTTAGAAACCAAAGAGTGAAGAAAACGTGCACATCACCTTCTTAGAGCAAACAACCAAAATGTTGGCAGGGAAAGGACAACTTTGGCTTTTTTTGATCTTGATTATTTAACTGATTCTAGAATTAACATCCTGTTAGATTCAGAGCGATCCTAACCTACATGCAAGTCAACAAGAAGCTAACCAAAATGCAGGTACATAAGACATTATTGATGCAGGGGGTTCTGAACAAGAGGATGAATCTGCTCAAGACTGCTTTGTACTGCCAATATGGCCTTCTTATTCTTCAACAATCACTCCTGATTTAAAGACAGATGATAAGAGAGAAGGTCCAAAAGAGGAAGAACAAGTCTTTTTGGATGAACTTGAAAGACTTAAGAGGTAAGAAAAGGAGGCTAATGAGGAAGCTGAAGCTCTCAGGAAGGAGTTTGCACAAGAAACTGAGAACTTGGTTATACAAAAAGGAGCTGCTAAGGCTAGCAGTAATAACATTTTTAGTACTGTTAGCACACCAGCTAAGGCTAGGAGTACTAACCTAGTTAATACTGTTAGCATACCAGTTAGTACTGCTAGTCCTCATGAGGGATTATATCTGTCTGATCCAACAAATCCTGAACAAGATGATTCAGAAATACCTCCACTTGAGGATATTTATCAAAACTCTTCTAATGGTATTTTTACTACTTTATCTTATGATGATGAGGGTGCAGTGGCTAACTTCACAAACTTGGAATCTGTTGTGAATGTTAGTCATATTCCCACATCAAGGATACTTCTTCTACTTTCCTCATCTCATATTCAAGGGAGATCCAACCTCAGCAGTTCAAACAAGAAGCAAAGTGACTAAAAGTTCTGGAGCTCATGCTTTTGTTAGCTATGTTCAAAAGCAAAGAAGAAATAATCATAAGGACTTCCAGCATTGTTTATTTGCTTGTTTCCTATCTCAACATGAACCCAAGAAGATTTCAGAAGCACTTGAAGATGAAAGATGGTTGAAGCTATGCACAGAAGGAATTGCGACAGTACAAGATACAAAAAGTTTGGATAACGTTGTAGATTTGCCTTTTGGGAAGAAGGCTATGGCACAAGTGGGTTTAGCGAAATAAAGTAGATGAGAGAGGAGTTTGTTGTAGAACACACACCACACACACAATAGTTGCTCAGGTACATAGGCAAGAGGAAGGTATAGACTATGATGAGGTTTTTGCCTCTTGTGGCATTGAAAGCATAAGGAATATTTGTAGCCTTTGGCCATCATACATGTGCATTTATAGTCTATCAATGGATTGAAAAGTCCTTCCTTTATGCCAATTGATGAGAGGTTTATTGTCTCAACCACCAGGTTTTCTAGATCCTAAATATCCTCAGAAAGTCTACAAAGTTGTCAAAGCTCTCTATGGGCTACATCAAGCTCCCAGAGCCTGGTATGCTACTTTATCTACTTTCTTGTTGAAGAATGGATACAGAAGAGGAACTATTGACAAAACTCTCTTCATAAAGAAGGACAAATATGATATCATACTAGTTCAAGTCTATGTGGATGATATCAACTTTGGGTCTACAAAGAAATCTTGGTGTGATGAATTTGAGGCATTAATAAAGAGCAGATTTCAGATGAGTTCAATGGGAGAGCTCACTTTCTTTCTTGGATTACAAGTCAAAAAGAAACCAGATGATATCTTTATTAGTCAGGATAAGTATGTTGCAGAAATCCTGAAGAAGTTTGACTTTGCAAATGTTAAGACTGCTAGTAAACCCTATTTGAGACCATAAAGCCTTTAAGTCCCAGGAATGAGGAAGCCAGTGATGTGGATGTCCATCTCTATAGGTCCATGATTGGCTCTTTAATGTACTTGACTGCTTCTAGGCCTGATATTATGTTTGCAGTTTGTGCTTGTTCTAGGTTTCAGGTTACTCCAAAGTCCTCCCATCTAAGTGTTGTCAAGAGATTTTTTTAGGTATCTAAAGGGCAAACCCAAACTGGGTCTTTGGTATCCTAGAGTGTCCTCATTTAACCTGGAATCCTACTCAGATAGTGACTATGATGGAGGCAAATCTTCTTGATAGACAAATCCACAACAGGAGGTTTTCATTTCTTGGCAAGAAGACTCATTTCTGGCAAATGCAAAAAGCAGACCATTGGTGGCTACTTCTACTACATAGCAGAATATGTTGCTGCTGCAAGCTGTTTTGTGGGCCAAGTTTTGTGGATTCAAAATCAAATGTATTAACTAGGGTTCAATTTCATGAACACAAAGATCTACCTTGAATAAGAAAGCACCATTTGCATTGTAAGAATCCAGTATAATCCTTCCAAAACAAAACATATTGCTATTATGCACCACTTTTAATAAAGATGCATATGAGAAGAAACTTATCCAGGTGCTTAAAATCCACACTGATGACAATGTAGCTTGATCTAGCTAACCAAGGCATTGATGTTAGCAGTTCCGTTCCTTGTGTTCCAATTGGGATGACAAATCCATAACTGCATTGGTAAAGGAGGCAAAATGCTTGTGGTTGTATAGATTTATGCCAGTGTTAGTGTGAAAGTAACATGTTTAACAAGTGTATGCAATTTCCAGAGGCTTAATCAGGTTAGAGAGTCATTGAGAAGATTTTTGATGTACTAAAGCACACCTGTTACCTACATAGTCCTCATTCCTATTGGTTTGGGCACAGTATAGTACCGACAGTGCAAGGTTAGTACCGCTAGGCAAAGTTTGTACCACTATAGAGACTTTAAAGAAAAATACCGCCAAGGGTACAAAGTGTAAATTGAAAACAGTTTCCTTGAAATTAGTCTCCTAACCTATATAAACCATCTCCATTGCACAGTTCCTTATGCAATCCTCTTAAATACATTCATAAATACAAGCCTAATATCACTCTTAACGAACGAACACTCTTCGACTACAATGGAAGTTCTTGATTCATGCTAAGCACAATAGGGTCGTTTTTAACTGCGAGAAGTCTGAAGGGAATGCGAGTTTTAACACGAGATAATTGATTAGAGCTTACGCGCAGTCAACATTCATCAGCACTCACTGTAAGTCTATTTTGTTTCTCACTACATTTGTGAACATTTTGGACGTCTGCTAAGTCCAAAAAGATAAACAACAATGTTAAGCAATTACTGCCAAAGTAGCAGCAAGCCGTGTGTCTAATCTCTGAGGCATCAATAAGAAGTGATACTACTTATTGATGATGCTAAAGGATTTGACTCATTACCCAATCAGGCTATATTGATGCTATACAGCTATGGGTCCTTGAAGGGGATTTAACAGTGTTAACATTTAACAAAGCTTTGTTTTCACCCAATGGAGGTTTTTATTTCAATACAATGAATCATTGACTTAGTTCAAAAGCACCTCTTGGGATCAAATTCCTACTAATATTGCCACTAGCAGTCCATTTGTTTAACATCTAACTCCGAAAGTATAATTTTTCTAAATTATTTTTGATGGTAGCTTAGACATTTTAATGCTAAGAAGAAATTTGTCCATGTACCCACGTTTTATTCTATCTTTTTAGATAAACAACTAGACTATTGAACCTGTACCTTTAGACCATTACCTAAAAAATACTTTAACTAGTAAAGTCTTTTCTTTCATGGTTAAAAAGGGTAAACATTTCTTAGGGAAAGTCACCCCTTTATTTGCTTCTATGTTGGTACAACCAACTGAGGATGAGGGTGCTCCTTCAGAAAGACCATCTGAAGCACTACCTACACCCTCTCCTGCTCACACTAGTGCAGTCCCTATTGAGCCACGGACTGACTCATCTCCTGCTCACACTAGTGAAGTACCTATTGAGCAACAGACTGACCCATCCCCTAGACCTTCACCTTCTACTATCGTTCCTGATTCTATTCCAGAAAGTTCTGGTGGGAATCTTGGAGGTCATTCATCCAGTGATAAATCCCTTTCAGAGAATGAGGGTGAAATGACACTCTAAAGTGTCTATGATCTTTGTCTCTCTTTATGTGCATAAGTTTCAGATCAAGCCAAAGAAATACAACACTTGAAGGCTCAGATCAAAAAGCTCAAGAAGCAAGCTAAACCTGTCATCAAACACCACAGAGCATGGATGCAAAGTGTCTCCTTGAAGCACAGATTGGCAAGAAAAAGATCTTCAACGAAATAATGGGTGCACAAAGAGTCTGTATCCAAATAGGAGAGGAAGCTTGCTAAAGGTGAACCTTCAGTCCATAGAGATCCTTTATTTGATGAGATTCCTGAAGATACACTTGATCATATGGAAACTGAGGATGCTCAAATTGTGGGTAGGACAAGAGATACAGTGGTTGAAGAGAAAGAGATTGATGAAAATATACTTAGTATTGAAGATGTACTTAGTACTGACAAGGAGAAAGTTAGTACTGACAAGGAGAAAGTTAGTGCTGACAGACCAATAGTTAGTACTGACGGATCCAAAGTTAGTACTGACAAGCAAATTGAAGGTACCGATGAGCAAATTGAAAGTACTGAAGATCATACTGAAGAAGGAAGTGCTACTCAAGCTACTCAAACATCCACTTCTACAATATTTGGAGATGATGAAACAATAGCTAAGGTTCTTCTCAACATGAGTCAAGCCAAAGCAGTTTCTAGAGAGAAGGAGAAAGGTGTAGAGTTGAAGGATATTGAAGAAACTGACAGACCTAGGTCCTACCTCACAGACATCACTTCTACATTAAAGCCTCTTCAAAAAATTGATCCAAAAGGCAAAGGAAAGAAGAAAATAGAAGAGGAGGATGAAACTGAAAGTAAATCTGATGATATTCCTGAAGCTGCGAGAAGAATGTTTAAACAGCTTGAAAGTGATGAAGATATGGCTAGGAAAATACAAGAAGAGTGGGAAGTAGAAGAACAAAAGGTTAAAAGCTATTAAAAATAGTCTAGAAAATAAGCTTAGAGAATTAAAAGATAGATTATCCACACTCGAGAAAAACAAGGGAGTTGATCTCGATTGTGCAAAGTGTCATACACTTAAAATTGAAAATGAAAAGCTCAAAGAAGAATCTACTAGATTAAACAAATTTGAAAAGAGTACACATTGCTTGAATGAAATGTTAAGTAATCAAAAACCCTCCGGTGATAAATTAGGTTTAGGGTTTAATTCATTTGAAGCATCATCTAGTGGAACTAAGGAAATAAAATTTGTGAAAGCTCAGAAAAAGACGTGTTCTGATGGAGGTCCCATAATTATAGGCGGCCCCCTTAATGATCCGGCGGCCCCCAAAATAAATATGGGACCGCCCCCAGTTACACCTGGATCTGAGAAAACTGTGACTTTTCAAAAATCCATTTTGGGTCCTAGACCAAAACACATAATTGTAAAGAAAGTCAAAGTTCCCGTTGCTAGTGACAATGAAGTTAAACAATTCTATAAGCCATTGTCAAAACCCGGAGTTGGATTTTCGAAACCTAATTTTAGATCTAAAACTTCACCTCCTAGAAGAGTCAATAATAATTATTCTCGTCCTAAAACACCACAACCTAAAAGACATGTTGGTCGACAAAACCAACCCCATGGATTTCCCGTAACTTGGAACAACTTTCCACATCAAAGTTACATGCCATGGGAAATGTGTCTTCCATTCTCACATCCCAAACAATTGCATCAAATGCAAGGGATGTTTGGCACTAACAACTTTGGACCCATGAGATATTGGGGACCAAATGTTTGAGTTATTGTCTTATATAAATAGATATGCCTTGGAGTCGATTTGGAGCCCGACGAATGGATCAAGGATAGCGGATGTTCCAAACATATGACGGGCAACCGAAAGCTCTTCTCCACTTACAAGGCATACAATGGAGGTAACGTTATTTTTGGTAGTAATCTTCGCGGTAACATCATTGGCAAAGGTACGATTTCTAATGACTCTCTTAAAATAGATAATGTAGAACATGTTGATAATCTAGGATTCAACTTGCTAAGTATAGGACAAATATGTGATAATAAGTGTAGAGTAACTTTTTCTGAACATGATAGTGAAATCACTAAGGACGGTAAAGTGATAGGTAGAGGTATTAGGAAGAAAGGCTTATATGTGATGAAATTAGGAAATAAGCCTAAGGATCAAATTTGTCTAGCAACGATTGATGATAATTCCACTTTGTAGCATAGCAGATTAGGTCACACAAATATGCGTCTCATTTAATCGTTAGCTTATAAGGAATTAGTTAGGAACCTACCTAAGCTTAAGTTTGATCAACATTTTTGTGATGCTTGCAAAATTGGAAAACAAGCTTACGCTAGTCACAAAGCATAGAATGTAGTCTCAACGACTAAATGCTTAGAACTTCTCCATATGGATCTTTTTAGTCCATCCGCCATACGGAGCTACGGAGGAAATCGTTACACCCTAGTCATAGTAGATGACTACTCTAGGTCTACTTGGACTAGCTTTCTTAAGAATAAAACTGAAGCTTTCGATCAATTCAAAATATTTAGTAAGAAAATCCAAAATAAATTAGGATGTACAATAATGTCAATAAGAACCGACCACGGTAGAGAATTTGATACTGAAGTGCAATTTGGAGAGTTTTGTAATGCAAATGGTATTACTTACAACTTCTCGGCTCTACGCAATCCTCAATCAAATGGCATGGTTGAAAGGAAAAATAGGACACTTCAAGAAATGAGTAGAACAATGTTGAACGAGCAATCGTTACCACAAAAGTTTTGGTGTAACGCCGTAGATACTTCAACATATATTCTCAACCGAATCCTAATTAGAACCATCCTAGGAAAAACACCTTATGAAATCTTGAGAGGTAGGAAACCTACTCTTGACTATTTTAGAGTGTTTGGAAGCAAGTGCTTCATTCTAAACACTAAAGACTACCTTACCAAGTTTGACCCAAAGTCTTATGAAGGTTGTCTTTATCGGTTACTCCAAAATAGTAAAGCATATTAATCATTCTTAATAAACACACTACCCGAAAAATGAAGAATCACCTCAACGTGAATTTGATGAAACTCTTCACCCTCTAAGACATCAACAATTGGGGACGATGACTTAGACAAGAAGAAGCTATTAGGGAAATCGAAAAGAAAAACCTAGAAAATGTTGTTGAGGATGAAACTTTAGAGATTGACGAAATAGTCAATATTAAGGAATCTAGGAACCATCCCCTAGAAAATGTCATAGGAAACCTCAACCAAAGAACCCTTAGATCACAAGCCCAAAACCAAAGTAACTTTTATTGTTTTATCTCTACCATAGAACCTAAGAATGTGAATGAAGCCTTAGGAGATGAAAGTTGGATAGTCGCCATGCAAGAAGAATTAAATCAATTCATTGCCTAATCGTCTTTGGGGAGTTTGTTCACAACCTAGAATATGGGGACAATTATAGGAACTAAGTGGGTGTTTAGAAATAAGTTAGACGAGAACGGTGTTGTTTCTCGAAATAAGGCTAGATTAGTTGCTCAAGGCTACAACCAACAAGAGGGCATCGATTATGATGAAACTTATGCCCCGGTTGCTAGACTTGAGTCTATTAGGATATTATTAGCTTATGTTTGCGCCTTAGATTTTAAATTATTCCAAATGGATGTAAAAAGTGCATTCCTGAACGGTTTTATCAATGAGGATGTATACGTGGAACAACCTTCGGGATTCATTGATTTCGAAAAACCAAATCATGTTTATAAATTAAAGAAAGCTTTATATGGTCTTAAACAAGCACCCAAAGCTTGGTATGATAGATTAAAAGCTTTTCTTATTAAACATGAATATAAAATGGGAATGGTAGATAACACTCTTTTTACTAAGAAGAAAAGTTTAAATCTCATCATTGTTCAAATATATGTCGATGACATTATATTCGGTTCGACTTGTCAAGACATGTGTGATGAATTTGCCAAAATCATGCATGACGAGTTCGAGATGAGCATGATGGGTGAACTTAACTTCTTCCTTGGATTGCAAATTAAACAAATGGAAGACGGTATATTCTTTAATCAATCTAAGTACATTAAAGAAATGCTTGAGAAATTTGGTCTAGAAGACTCTAAACCATTGAAAACCCCCATGTCCTCCGATACTAAACTCACGAAATACGAAGAGTGTGAGTCGGTAGATAGTACCAAGTATCGAGAAATGATAGGTAGTCTATTATACCTAACGGCAAGTAGGCCCGATATCATGTTTAGTGTCTGCCTTTGTGCCCGCTTCCAAGAGGCTCCCAAAACCCCTCACCTTGAAGCGGTTAAACGTATCTTCCGATACATTAAAGGTACTACGCACTTAGGATTATGGTATCCTAAGGGGACCGGCATAGAAACCATAGTATATGTCGACTTTGATCATGCGGGAGATTATGTGGACCGAAAGAGCACTAGCGGTATTTGTACGTTCATGGGATGTTGCTTGACATCTTGGTTCTCGAAAAAACAAACCGCTCTTGCTATATCCACTACCGAAGCCGAATACGTAAGCGCTGGAAAGGCATGTCAAAAAGCACTATGGATGAAACAAGCTCTCATCGACTACGACGTATGACTCGACGACGTTCCCATCATGTGCGACAACAAGGGCGCGATTGACCTTAGCAAAAACTCGTTGCAACATTCTCGTACCAAACACATCGAAATTCGTTACCACTTTCTCCGTGATAATGTCCAAAAAGGACATGTCTCAATCGAAAAAGTACCGTCCGTCGACAACATTGCCAACATTCTCACTAAACCTCTTAAACGTGAATCGTTTAACTATCTACGTATGGAAGACGGTATATTCTTTAATCAATCTAAGTACATTAAAGAAATGCTTAAGAAATTTGGTCTAGAAGACTCTAAACCTATGAAAACCCCCATGTCCTCCGATGATAAACTCACGAAAGACGAAGAGTGTGAGTCGGTAGATAGTACCAAGTATCGAGGCATGATAGGTAGTCTATTATACATAACGGCAAGTAGGCTTGATATCATGTTTAGTGTCTGCCTTTGTGCCCGCTTCCAAGAGGCTCCCAAAACCTCTCACCTTGAAGCGGTTAAGCGTATCTTCCGATACATTAAAGGCACTACGCACTTAGGATTATGGTATCCTAAGGGGACCGGCATAGAAACCGTAATATATGCCGACTCTGATCATGCGGGAGATTATGTGGACCGAAAGAGCACTAGCGGTATTTGTACGTTCGTGGGATGTTGCTTGACATCTTGGTTCTCGAAGAAACAAACCGCTCTTGCTATATCCACTACCGATGCCGAATATGTAAGTGCCAGAAAGGCATGTCAACAAGCACTATGGATGAAACAAGCTCTCATCGACTACGACGTACGACTCGACGACGTTCCCATCATGTGCGACAACAAGGGCGCGATTGACCTTAGCAAAAACCCAGTGCAACATTCTCGTACCAAACACATCGAAATTCGTCACCACTTTCTCCGTGATAATGTCCAAAAAGTACATGTCTCAATCGAAAAAGTACCGTTCGTCGACAACGTTGCCGACATTCTCACTAAACCTCTTAAACGTGAATCGTTTAACTATCTACGTCTTGGTTTAGGAATGATAGAACACATTCCATAAATCATATTAAGTACGCTTCTCATTCTTCTGTTTTAATTCTAGTCCGTGTTCCATTCAGTGTCGTGACAACTTAAAAACTTCATCCGAAGTACTTTAAGCATGTTTAATTCGCGAAATGCAAATTAAATTGTCACTCCTCTTCGTTAAATTTTTGTCAAAATTAAGTTCAAAATTACTGCCTGAGGGCGGCCCCCATATAGGCGGCCCCCAAATATATTTGGGACCGCCAGAAGATATGGGACCGCCATCAGCAGACCATATTTTGGACACTTAACCAAAATTTTCTCAAAACACAAAAACAAACACTCCTTTACCTGCTGGTGCGACGAACACGACCCAAAACATACCAAAACTCAAAATCAATCTTTAAAACTTCAATTGAAGATCAAATCAATACTAATAATCAATCCTAATATCACAAAGATCATCAATTGTAAGTCATTTCATCTATTGTCTTTCAATTTGAGTCTAGGGTTCATGATGAACACCAAAAATCAAAATTGGGGATTTTCAATTTTTCTTTCAATTTTGTGCAATTAAGAGTACTAGGATACAATGTATAACTAATATGCTTCCCGTAGACATAGGATTTTCATACATTAGTAAGATTAAATGAAAAATTGATTTTGAACAAAACCCCAATTTTATTTTCAAATCATTCACGTTAGGAACATAATAAAATTGTTGTTATGCATTGTTAATCCAATCTAAAAACGTTTCCAAATACATGCATAATGATCTCATGAACAAATTTCGAGATACATAATTCATATCAAATAAAGGAAGGTTTATAACTTATCCTCACAACGAGAAAATTAACGTTTCTCGGTCTTGAGCTGTTCTTACAAGACATTCAATGTTTTTAGCTCAAGAAAAAGGATAGTGTACGTTTCAGTGCGCTTACCCTTACCGTTAGAAGAGAAGTCCTCTAACATCTGGTTTTTCAAAAAGTTGAACACAATTTTTCAAGAATTTCTCGATGACAATTCATAATCTTTCAAAATTGTGTGTTCAACACTCCAACCCTCACAATGTTTTCAAAAGACAACAATTTCTCAATTGGTCCTATTTTTGAGGGGGAGTTTTTCGAAAAACAAAGTTTTAATGTTCTTGGATACATCAACAACGACAATTCTTATGTATTCAAAACATTATCAAAATGTTCCAAACCATTCATGCTGATAATATTTTCTCCCACAGAATTTTCAAGACATATTTTAATCACAAGGTATTTCAAAAACTAAGTGTTTATTATTTAAAATAAGGGGAGAAAATGTAATTAAAATATGATCTATTCGACTCAATGTGCTAAAAAGTAAGAAAATGTTTTATGGTTCGATCTTATACCCAACAACATCTTAATTTCACAACGATTCTGAAGTCATAAGGTGGTTAGGTTAGGAATCAATCCTATGATCCAACCAGAACCGGAGGATCTACCCAAGGATAATCCAAAGTTAGAAATAGCAGTCCTTAGGTATGATTGGAGATGAATGTATATGGGAATAATGCCGACTAAGATTGAGCTAACACTGGAACAATCACAACAAGGTGTTAGTAATGACGTCCTGGTAAGCATTGAAGGCGTTGAAGAATGAAAAAGAAATGTATGGATAAAGGGTGTAAAGAAAGAAGCCCTCCACATAACTTAAGGCAGAAACCGGGTCAATACATATGCTGTCAGAATCACAAGTTGATTGCTGACATTGAAAACGACATCATGGACCCAGTGATGCAATGCACAACCCTTCCCAGCCATTCGGGTTTCTCTTAACAGAAACTTATCTCATTTGTCACGGAGATACACAAGTTATCTATTGACATCTCACTCCGAGATCGTTGATATTGAACAGGTGGCAATATGCTCCAGCCTTCGAGTACTAAAACTAAAATGCACTAATCGAGTCTAGAGCCTAGAGATCAATCTAAATCTCGTTAGGACACATTCCATTTCAAACACTTGTTGAACATCATCAAGTTTACAAGCTGTTAACAAGAGTCCTACGCAATATCATTGTGATATTTGCCAGAACATCCGAGTGATACTTATGTATTCATAATGAAGATGGAAATCCTGCTTGAGTCAGCATTAAACAAGCTCTTGGTAGGTGACTTGCGAGATTCTATATGAATCAAACTTGTGACAACTGGATATCGATTTGGTCCAGTAAATGAATTGACGGTTGATGAATTTTGATATAAAGCTTAAAACTCCCGATGTGTTACAAAAACGCTTTTACAAGTAATACGTCGATTGATTTTCAAATCAATTTTCTCGATTATCACTAACGTAAACCTGCAGGTTAAAACGGTGGTGACGGTATCCCAATCAACCAAAGTCGATTCATTACCACATATTCATGCTCATTCTACAAAGACAAACAATCATGAAAGCTCAAGATTTAAAGACAAAGACTTCCGCAAACTCTGATCTGAAGCTTTCAAGATGAGGCACAGTATGAGAAGTGCTGATTACATCTCAACCTTTGAATTCTCTGGCTAACTTTACCAACCTCGTATTTTGTCGGCTATTGTTGTTATCACTTGGTGAAGTAAACCCGATATACTAAACTTGAAAATGAAGTGAAATCCCCCAAATTTGTTACTTAAGTTTGCACTGTTCGCCCTCAATTTTATTGAGTCAAGAATGGAGCTCGTTCCCGTTGTTCAAGAACCTCACTTCGGGGGCAGATTGTTAGCCATCAATTTATGAGTTGGAACAAGGAATTCGGTCATCTAGATGATGGAGCTTCGGTCTTTAATTAGTTAATGTTGTAATAGGGATAATATCGGGAATCGGGCTCGATAGATAATCTAATATTGTATATGTTTTGGGTTTAATCCCAAGCAAAACCCGAGCCCGGGTCCTAGTTAAATATCCCGCGCGTCATTTAACGCGACGGGGTATATAAACTCTTTTCTATTTAGAAAAGAGTAAGTTGTTCAAAATATCTAAAAAAAATATCTTTTCACTTTCTCTCTCAATTCTCTCTCTAGTTTCTCTCTCTAGAACAACTCTTTCTTTCTCATTTCTAGTTTCGATTTCGTGATCGATTGTATGAAGTGAAGTGTTAACGGGATCCTACAAGGATTAAGGTTTAGGGTTTAGTTTTAGGTTTAAAATGAAACTAGGGTTTTAGGGTTTCATTTAGGGTTTAGGGTTTTAGATTAGGGTTTTAGGACGATTTAGGGTTTAGGTTTAGGGTTTAGAAGTCATGCATTAAGTGTTTGTACCTTGTGCTAAAGTGGTAGTAAGAAACTAAAGTGATTTAGGAGGTAACCTAGTTTGACTTTCTTGTATTATTGACTTATACATTGAGCTTTAGAAAGTTGTAACTTGATTTAGGAGGGAAAAGATATTCAAATGTTGTGTATTGATACTTGTACACATGCTTTAAAGGCTTGTACATTCATTTTATATGTATACATTACATATAATTAGGGTTTTGATATAAACGTTAACGTTTAATGCTTGTTTTGAAATAACATTTTGAAAAGTACGTTAAATGGATAATGTACTTGGTAAAAATGATATTAAGATATAGACTTGACATATTAGGATGTTTACATGATATAAACATAAATATAGATGGCATTGGTAGAGGTTGCGTGAGCTCGTTTACTTTAGAGATGCAAGTTACGTTGCATAATGAGATAAAGCAAAAAATTTCCCTATAAAAAGGTGGTATATAAAGTGCATCTAATTTAATAGATGGATATTATAGTGCATCTAATTTAATAGATGGATAATTATATTGATAACAATTATGGGTTGTTATAGTCTCCCCCCTTAAAAGAAATCCTGTCCCAAGATTTAATTGGATGCCGGAGTGATGTTTGAAAACAGATGTGGATACTTGGCACGAATTTGATCTTCGCATTCCCACGTAAATTCTGGTCCTCTTTTAGAGTTCTATATTACTTTGACTATCCGGTCAATTAACTATAAACTATTCACCCCCCCCCTTTAGTTTCCACAACTTTGAATTACTTTGGGCTCAAGGAGTTAACTTCTTAAAGATGAAGGTCCAAAGGTGTCAAGTGGGAATTCTCAGTTGGGTATATAAGCTCAAGACGAGTTTATGTTTTCTCATAACCCTAATTACCTTCTCTCTCTAAAATTCTTTCTATTTATCTCCCTAATATTTAGTTTGATTTGATCTTGGTTGATCTCTTTATTCAACCCTGATTCTTGTTTTGTAATAAAACTATTATCAAGTTAGATAATAGGATTAAAACATATTAGCTGTGGTGATCTTGATTTGGTTTGAGTTCTTGTTGATTAAGATCAACTGGTGTATTTGAGAGATTGTTGTGATTCCTGAATTGAGATTTAGGATCTTGTTTTTTATATTAATATAAATTTGTTTACAATTCTAAATGTGAAGATTGATAAAAAAAATTACACTTTAAAGTGTAATTATTTTGAAACAATTCTTCACACTTTTAAGTGTGATGGTTATGATTTTTAACATAATTCTTCATATTTTTAAGTGTGAGCTTTTAATTATTTACACTTTTAAATGTGAGAATTTTAAAATAAATCTTTACATTTACTAGTATAAGTTTCACATATAAATGTGAACATTCTGTAATTAAAGTTCACGCTTCATAAAGTATAACAAAATTGTGTACAAATCACAAATTTGTTGTAGTGCAAGAGCCCAAATTTGTTATATATATATTTTTTAATGATATTTATTCTTCAAGGGAAAATATTAATGCACCACACCTAGCTAGCTAATAACATATCATCACTTTCTAATAAAAACTTGAACTCAAAATCTATTGATTGATAGTTAAATTATATACCGGAAAACCAAAAGATTTTGGTTTTTACGAAAACAATGGTCTATAACAACACATGTAAATGATTCTTCAAATCAAATGGTTCCTAAAACAATCCAATAATGATCGATTCTAGTGATTAACACCTTGTGTTAAATCTTCAAAAACCCAAATCAATTTTCCTCCCTTCAACCACTCCTCATCTTCTTCCTTGATCTTTCATTCAATAAAAAAAAACCCTAATCTTCAAAAACCTTAATCAATTTTCTTCTTCATAGGAAAACAATTCGTCAATACGGATCAAAATGGTTGGACATGGATAACTCGGAACAAGAAATCAAAACCAATTGGAAATCCTTATCAAAAGGATTTGGAGAACATTGCAACATCCTTTTATGTCACCAATATGCCTTCGGCATTAACATCAAAAAGGATTATGGAACGTGTGTGCTTCTCATGGTCGTTTGGTTGACGCTTTCATCGCTAATAAATTATCTAAAGGAGGTAAACGCTTTGGTTTTATTAAATTCCTTGGTGTTAAGGATGCAAATTCTATTGTGAATTCTATGTCGAATATATGGATTGGTAGTTTTCATCTTTACATCACCTTAGCTTTAAACCAACATCCCAACACAAAAACCCTAGCACCAAAATATACTCAATCCTAACCAAAACCTACCAACGCTTTCACTACCGCCAATAACCATAACGCCTTCCCATCTCTTAACAACATCGCCACAAATAATAAAC
>BQNB010018993.1:0-67469 GCA_026074375.1 Tanacetum coccineum | reverse complement strand
AAAATAACATGTGACCTACACTTCCTTCCATACACCGCTTCAAATGGAACACATCAAACAGTCGAATGATAACTATTATTATAGAAAACTCAGTTAAGGGTAGATGAGTACCCTAATTACCACCAAAAAAATCAATCATGCACGCTCTCAACATATCCTTCAAAGTCTGAATGGTACACTCACTTTGTCTGTCCGTTTGAGGATGATAAGTAGTACGCATGTTTTAGCCATGTTCTCAATACCTTCTGCAATGTCTACCAAAGTCGCGAAGTAAATCTTCCACCACGATCTGAGATGATCGACACATACACTTCATGCCGTGTTACTATCACATTAGTGTAAAGTCTCGCCAAATTCTCCATTTTAAACTCTTCACGTACTACCATGTAATGGGCATACCTTAGTCAGTCTATCGACTATTACCCAATTAGTATCATACCCACTACTTGATCTTGGAAACCTTGTAATAAATTCCATAGTTATTATATCCTATTTCCACTCGGGTATCTCTAGTTGTTACAATAAACCCGAAGGTCTTTGGTGTTTCAGCATTCACCTTTAAACAAGTCAAACAATTGCTAACATAGGTAGCAATATCCTTCTCCATACATAGCCACCATACATATCTCTAAGGTCATAGTACGTCTTATCCACTCCCGAAAGTACCAAGTACCTTCATGCATGGAACCCATATAAAATTCATAACTCAATCTTCCTTCCTTTCTATTAGTTGGTCCAGGCCACACAGCATTTCTGCTGTCGCGTTCTCTACATTGTCTCTTTGCATGAGTACACAACCTAATCCTTGATTCGACGCGTCACAGTAAACTACAAAATCTTTGGATCCATCAAGCAATGACAATATTGGTACATTTCACAAATACCCTTAAACGTCTGAAAAGCTTCCTCTTGTTCCTTGGCCTACTCCTACTTCTGATTCTTCTGAGTCAGTGAAGTAAGGGGTTTAGCAATTCTATAAAAATTCGCGATGAAAATCAATAGTAACCTGCCAATCCTAAGAATGATCATAACTCGGATGACGTCTTAGGTACTTTTAAATTCTTCATTGCTTCTATCTTACTAGAGTCCACGTGAATATCATTGTTGCTAACCACGTGTTCGAGAAAATGCACTTCTTGTAGCCAGAATTCATACTTGGAAAACTTGGCAAACAACTTCTCCTTCTTCAGCGGCTCCAACACCAACTTCAAATGTACCTCGAGTAGGTCAAGATATCATTGATAAACACAATGATAACTTATCTAGATATGGCTCGCACACCCAGTTCGTTAAGTCCATGAAAATGTCGTTGCATTGGTTAACCCGAAAGGCATAACCGAAATCTCAAAGTGTCCATACCGCGTCTTATATGTAGTCTTTGGAATATCTGCTTCATGCACTCTTAACTGATGACAACTAAATCGAAGATCTATCTTAGGGAAATAACACGAACCTTGTAACTGGTCGAACAAGTCGTCGATCCTGATGAGATTCTTGGTAGTCAGCTAGTCCAACTCTTGATAGTCTATGCACATTTGAAATGAACCGTCTTTTTTTCTTGACAACACAGGTGCTCCCCACAGAGAGTGACTTGATAGAATAAAACGTATATCAAACGAATCCTAAGGGTTACGAACTATCGAATAGGGTAGCAAACGAATATCAAATCCTTAAAAGAAGGGATATAATATATGTACCGATAGAAAACGCAAAAAAAAAAAAGAATCAACAAGCGTACCACGACAAAATAAACACATAACGAATAACAATACGTATCAAGATTGATAAATGAAACGATAGTATTCTTATATCAATAACCGACTTTTCTCGAAAGAACTAACTAAATAATGTTTTTATAAAAATCATTTTAAAGAAAGTCGTTTTAAATTAAAAAAAATCGTCTTAAATATAATCTTTATAAAATTCAAATTAATCATGGTTGTCATAAAACCCAGAGACAGTTATTTAACAGTGTATCGCATCTTACCCATATAAATTACTTTAAACATCCTTTTTATAATTATAAAATTTAACAAAAACAAGCATATATAAAAAAAATTATCATATCTTATTTATAAATATTATCTAAAAAATATATAGTTTTGACCGTCACCAATTATCATATTGTTTCAAAATTTATTGTAAACATAGTTTCTTAAAAAAATAAAAATAAAGAGACATTTCCATAAAAGTGTTGTATTCATAAAATCATTTCAAAATAGTTTTCCCCAAACACCATCAAGATATACTTCAAAAGGTTTTCATAATTCGACATTAATATAAAATATGTTACACAAACAAGGACATTGTAATACCGAAAGAGATTGTAAAATACCGTAAAAACTCTAACAAAATTTTATTGTTTGAAAGCGAAAGAAAGTACCATGAACCATATAGTCAGAATAACAGTGAAGCGAACATGCACAAGAGAAATTCATACGAAGACATTACGAACCAAAAGAAAAACGTAAAGACTAATCCGTACTTACGATCAAAAGAAAAACCATAGAAAACGTCGGTACTAACACGTCGCAACATGTTACGAAACCAAATGATATATAAAGAACGGAGTAATGATATGCACTAATATTTTAGGAATAATTAGTGCTTAAAAGAAAATTTTGATACTCATACGAGTAATCAATACAACGAAAGAACCAATGGAACGTACCAATATCCAAAGAAGCAGATCCGAACAACCAATATTCATCAAGACGCCGAATAGAAAGTTAGATCATCCATACCGTCACAGTACAAACAAGGGATGCTAAAATGAGGGTTATATATCCGAGCGAATAATCGAGTAGACGAACAAACTCAATAATCGTAATAATAGCATTAACGGGTATCCGGGGTATCCGCAAGCGATAGATAGAAGGAAAACTTACTAACTTCATAACTATTCATAATACAACCGCACATAATATAACATCTTACACTACCAACTAACAAGCAAACACCGATCAATGCAATCATGGTCACAAGTCTACGTGTGTGATGCCTTTATAATTATGTTGGCCACCATAATTATAATTGCATCCTTTCACACGTATACTTACTTCCAAGACTACACCTCTCAATGATAACGCACATATAAGCACATATACCACATTGCACATCTTAAACCACTCCAATATAACACAGAAAGGATGCTCCATCAAAGAAATACTTACTTATATAAAGATAAAATCGAAACGACATAAAGGAACGAAAGTCTCGCAGCGCCTCCAAAATACGAAATATCCGAAAGAAATAATCAATAGCATCGTGACGAGGTAAAAGACAGAATAAACTTATGTTGGGCCTCGCTTGGGTTTGACTTTGCCTTCGCAAGAGTCACCCGACTCCGCCGGTCCAGGCCTACTACGAGCATTCTACAAGCGATCAACTTCCCTATCTCATTTAGTTCCATAAGAGGCTCCTTCTTAATTTGCTCCTTTTTTGGATAACTATAGCGCTTAAGTCCAATTGAGAAAATGGTTCCCCAATAAAACTTCTTATGGATAAGGGAGACATAGCTATAAATAGTAAGGAATTAATATATACCATATTAAATAATAGTAGACAAAATAGCTAAATAAAAGTTAGGACAAATAAGTTTATAAATGCTATTAATTAGGGAAGTATAACAGTTATATTATAACAACTTAGCCCTAAAATGCTCTATAGAAGAGACTCCTAGGTTATAGTCTAGGCGCAACACCTATTTCTCTTATAATACCAATTGCTCTGATTCCAATGTGTCACACTGCATGGCAAAAACACGAGGCGTAACATCATGGATATCATCACAACACAATGGTGTCAAACAATCAGAAAAATCCACTACATGCATAACTAGAAATAAAAGACACGATGTGTCTTGACAATACCGAAAACAAAGGAACGACATTTTGTATTAATGAAAAAGGGGTCTCATCAATACAAGTGCAATGTATCACAAACCTATTAAAAACATTCAAGAATTCATGCAAGCAAAATACGAAACGAAATCAAATGAGAACTTCCAAATGCAACCTAATGGTCTCTCTAGCCACTTTATAACTTCAGTATCGTCATATCGCTACCTGAAAATAGATGCTTAAACGTCTAACAATGGTTGGTGAGAGTCATAGGTTTTACGACACCAATACAAAAGATTTAAATCAATTACTGTGATTATAAAAAAAACAAAACATGGCAGTACAAATAAGCTGGCTATTATGCATGCTAACATGCATTCAACTAACAATCACCATTGGGACGGAACGTGTCCCCCGATCCAAACCACAAATATAGTCATTGGAGAAGAAATGCTATCCCAATCCAGACTATTGGTACACGTATCTCGCACAGGTTCATACCCAACCAAAGTTGGCGTAAACATTTACCCTACAAAGTAGGCGAAAACTACTAAACATCATACAAACATGCAACACATTACATATATAGATTCATAAAAGTCCATGCGTAAATTATCCACATAGTCAACATCTAATTAAAACATTATCAAAACATATTTTGCCCATCATTTCCATCATGTGAAAACATAGTAAAAGGGACTATGAAAACTCACCTGATTGCTCAGTTACTTGACTAGAATTGCACACAATCTAATCATAATTAAAACACAGTTACACTCGGTTAGCGAATGCCCAAGTCCTATTAACTATAAACATGGATGGACCTGCTAAACATAAACACTAAGTTTATGATATTTATATGCATCTCGCAAAGATCCATTTTCTAATTCCTATATAGTCTTAACCTTTAAACTTCCAACGTTTTAGTTTTCGTTAGTAAATTGCGTTACTTTATGACCACAAATTGAAATACTAAAAACACCTAATGTTGGTTTTTTTTGCATTCTATTCCCCAATGAGTTGGATACTGTGATTTTTTAGAAAAAATAATATTAAGTGGAACTATTTTATAAAAATTCATCTTTACAAAATACTCAGATTCGGATCTGAACGCACACCAAAAAGTTTGACGTCCTTAAAAATACTTAGAAAATGTTTTATCGCTAGCCCTTCGAACTGGAGTTAATAGAAACCTAAAATATGACTCACGATTTTTGGCTAACCCAAATTTGAATTTTAAGTGGGGGTTTTACTCTCCGAAATCAGACCTAAATCTGACCCGAATTTATTGTTTTGACAACTTTTTTTGCGATAATTATTTGACTAACTTTCCGACCTCAAAACCTTTTGAGGCCGGACATTTTGAAAACTAGAATCTCTGAACTTATCAATAAACATAATATTCATAATAAAAAAAAGTTACAATCATTGAGATAACATTCGAACAAGATGACTCAAAATTCTGCTCAACCCTAACTTCAATTCTATCGCGTTCTAACTCTAACCGAATACATCAAAACGCATCTAATCTATCCCTAAACACTTCTAATTAGGTTTAACATCATTAATTTACAGATTTTTATGAACCCTAATTTATCCATCACTTTATTGTTACATGAATTAAAAAGAAAGTTAAAACAATTAGAGTTTTTAAACATACCCTAATCCTTGATTCTTGAAACCTTAAATCACCAAATTAATCTTGAATAAAAATCTTTTTTTCTTTTGTTCTTGGTTTGACCGATAAAAAAATTGGGAGGAGGGGTTTTTGTATTTATAGGCTACACGAATACTCCTAATCCCTGTCTAATACTAATTTGTTTCCTAATAAAACTCTTTTTTTCCCACCGATCGTCCCTTTATATATTTTTTTAATTATTATTAATTACACATTTAACCTTTAATTTTGACATTTTTATAAAAACCATTTATTCTACCTTTTGAACATTTTCACATTAAAACTAAATTAAATGACTATAAATAAATTTCATTTCTAATTTTATTTTATGAACTTAATAAAACTAAGTTCAAATTTCTATATTTTCTAAACTAAACTTTTAATTTTACTAACTACTAACACTTAAAGATATAAACACGTATACATATACATATAAATACGTACACACATAGAATTATACTATCATTTTCATTGTCACTAAAATGTGAACAATATAAAATATCCATAACAACCATAACTTCAATCACAAGTAGACGATCGCGCTCCATTGATTAGTAACCAAACTCACATAAGATCACATAAACACATAATTATTATAACGTATAATGAAACTCAAGTCAATACTACCGGTTGACTAACCTTCTCAAAACACAGTTGTCACAACCTGTGTCCATATTCCAGGCGCCTATAGCGGGATCATGGATCGTCCCGGTAGTAAAAACATAAGGTAAAGTGGTCTCCTGTCATGTAGTAACCGTGGGTCCCACTGACCCAAGAGTGACAGCAGATGACCCGGATTGGGCCTGTTGGGCCGGATGTGCAACTGGATAACCAAAAGGCTGGGCTTGAGCAACCTGTTGAGCCGGGTTGTAATATGGAAGTATGCCAGGCATTGGAGCTGTTGGATATGCGAAAGAAGGCGGAGGCCTAATGTGGCTTAGTGGGTTAACTGGGTGAGCAGTAGGCCTATAGTAAGTAGGGTTATAGTAAACAGGACATGGCCCAGTTGAGGTGTAATAAGCAACTGGACTAACATGGGAAACATGGGATTGTTTAGATGTAATATTAATTCCAGTAGATGTATCTAAGTTACTAGCCAAACACAAACGGCGTAAAAGCATAGTCAACAAATCATCAGTCATTGTAAAACAATATGGAACGGGTCGTGTGAGTTAGAGTTTAGATGAAGGTAAGATTTATGTTTACTGTTGCACGAAGGTATCAAAAACAAAGAGAAACAAATATGTTGTGGATAATGTTACTTGCACGTAGGAAAAAGAGAGAACCAACTCATGACCTTGCACGATAAATTAACCGCGTGACCTTGCACGACTAATAACAGCCTCGTGACCTAAGCACGAAGAACACACGATCATGGCCTTGCACGAATAAAGAAACCTTGTGACCTAACCACAAGAATGTGACCTTGCACGTCGGAATAAACAAGTGTTGTGGTTTTGAAGATTGGCAGTGAATTAGGATTTTGGAACTAGTTCTGGCTTGATGCCATGAAAGAGGGTAAAGTCTGTGTTGATTGCATTACATAAAAACATCCCTATAAATAGGTACAAGGTACAAGATAAGAATAATGATGCACCTAATTGATTGGCTAATTACAATTAGACAGCTAATTGATTGGTACACAACTAATTGATTGACACACAACTAATTACAATGAATAATATACGGGCTAACAATTTTAAATCACCGTCTATATCAACGACATAACATGATCATTATGAGAAACCTTTAACGGCTTAAAATATTACACTTTAAAATCACTGTCTTAGGCTAAGTGCTATAATCACCAAAACAAGTACATTTACATTAGCGTCACATTACAATTCAGTATCACACCACTAAACCCACCATGAAGCAAGTGTAATGGTCACCTTCAAACAAGTGTAATGGTCATCACCAAAACAAAACATATAAAAACTCCTCACTTTATATAAACATACTTTACAATATACACCTTACAAAGACACAAAAAAAGAGAGAATCCATCAGTTAGTTAGTCTAAACCACCGAACCACCATCAAAATACCTACTCTCATTGCGCAGGTTGAGGGAGGTGCGTCTGAGGGATGGTCGGTCACCGTCACAACGCCCAGTCTTAGGGGAAGCGGTATCCTTGAGCCATAGGCATGTGCCATTACAACAGCCGAATCATTTGTGGCGCCAACCATACCATCCTTGGCTGTTAGTTTTTGGGCTGACCTTATTTTTTTTGTCTTTTTATGTTGATTTGTGTATTTAGTGGGGTATGTGTGGACCTATGACACTACTTTTTGTCCATGGCTTGAAGCCAACGAAGGAGTCACCTAAATGTTCTCTCATGAAACACTTTTGCTGATGTGGCAGCACTTTCTGGGCTATGGCTTAAGGATACCCGGTGCTTTTAAAGAGAATCAACTGATAACCCATCTGTACTGACATCTTAACACGATCATTATGAGTTTAAAAGGATTATTGCCTCCAAATGATAACATGCACGTGTATCAACGACTTAGGGGGTGTTTGAGATTGCTTATTCAAAATAGATTATGTGTTTTGAAAATGGATAATCAAACAAAACGTGATTATGAAACATAGTGTTTGAATTTGATTATGCTATTTTATATCGCAATAATCAGGTAATTGGTTTTTTGAGTGTTTGGCAAAACATATTATTTATAAACTTTAGTAATAAAATTACCAAAAAGGATATAGAAAAGACAAAATTTGAAACACGTGAAAATGAAAGGACATAGCAAAGCCACACAAGCAAACAAAACAATTAATAAGGGCATTATGGTAAAAAAAAAAAGATAATCACGTTTCCAAAAAGTAAGGGGTGAGTAGCAGCTCCAAAACGTCATTTTGGAACCCATATAACGCAGTTTGTTTGCCAAACACCAAAAATTGATTATTTGCGTTTTAAAAACGCAATAATCAAATCATCTATGTAGAACCGCAATTCCAAACACCCCCTTAGCACTTGCCTATAGAGCAAGTATGTCTAAAAGCCTTAAGATATACAACAAAAGCATGTTCGAAATTGGCAGAAAGCAACCGTACATGTAATGATTTGTGAGTGCTAAAAACGTTTTAAGGGCCCGTTTGGTTTGTAGGTAGGTTTCGAATTAGGATTAAGATTTAGGGCCTGTTTGGTTTTTGTAGGTAGGTTTCGGATTAGGATTAAGATTTAGATTTGAAATTGGATTTGGGTTTAGATTTGAGTTTAATATAAATTAAAAAAAATACATATTTAAAATATTAATAATTATTTAGTAAATTAATATACTATTTTAAACATGTAAAGTCAAAAAGAAAAAATGTACAAATGGTAGGCCAAAAGTTCAATATAGACCCAATATTTGTCATAGACCCAATAAACCAATCCTAGCCACTCATTTTTTTTATCAAAAATAAAAAAAACCACTTCTCACCTCTTTTTAAAAATTAAATATCTCACACACTGTTAATCGTTACGCAAAACAAAACATATCATCTCGACGAGAATTAAATTATCTTTCTATAGAGGGGCGACACTATGTACTTTCGACGAACTTTTTTTATGATTTTATGAAGTCATATACGATTTTATGAAATCATATATGATTTATGAAATCATATATGATTTTATGAAATCATATATGATTCGTTATACGAATCATATATGATTCGTTATACGAATCATATATGATTTTCGCAATTCGTGACTGAAAAAAAAATCGAAAAAAAGTTCCTCGAAAGTATATCGTGTCACCCGTCTACTGAAAGATAAAAAAATACTCGTCGCGATGGTGTATTTTTTGTCGTGTGACGATTTACCGTTTGTAAGATATTTTATTTTTAAAAAAGAGATGAAAAGTGAGTTTTTTTATTTTTGATGAAAAAATGAGCGGCTAGGATTGATTCATTGGATCTATGACAAATAATGGGTCTATGTTGATCTTAACTCCAAATGGTAATCCTTGCTCCACGTTTTGCTTGTCAGACAATGCCTCTGACTTTTATCTCAATCCTGCGTTTCATGCCTACTATGGCAAAAACTCGTATCTATGGTCTTGTGTGGGCCCGTATTAATCCAAACTTGCAACCAAACATCTTTTATATAGTAAAGGAAAATGTCAAGTGGGGTATTCGCATTTCAAATAAATCAAATCATACTTAATTTAGTAATAATCTATTTATTAAATTTAATTTTTTAAATATATGTGTAATTAACAAACCCTATATATTTCTATATTTGACCAAAATTATAAAAAAATCGTTTCTGTACACTTTTTTCAGAAAATTGTGTATAAAGTTATATGTGTCAAAATTACAATAAAAAGAAGTTTAGAAAAACGGAGGTAATCTACAAAAGTACCTAGGGGGTAAAACAAAAATTTAAACAAATAAAACCACACACCAATTCACTTGGAACCACACCTCCACTATTTTTCTTTTAAGCCGACTTTTCCGATTCCAACCCTAAACAAAAAAATCGGCGATTTGAGAATAAATTGAAGAAAGTATATTTCAATTTAAATGTTCTTCGAGTGATTTCGAAGATAGTTTTCACAACTTATTTATGCAAGAACAAAAAACTCTTTCCATTGGTTAAAGGTATGATTTTTAATATCCACTTTTCTATTTTGTTTAAAATTGATATAGGGCTTTTAGTTATATTCCAAAAGAGTTTGTGATTTTTTTGTTAATTTTGTTTAAGTTTATAAAAAAAGTTAAGGTTTGTTTGAAGCTCTAATATGATTTATAAATATGGCAAGGAAGAAGATTAGATCGTAAGAGGGTTGGTCGTGTTGAATTAGTTATTTAGAGTTTTTTCACTATGATATTAAATAAAGCGGAACAATATCATCAAAGCTTTTTGTCCAATCCATGGTTGCATATGGTGATATACGACATATGCACAAGCTGTTTGACCGCGTAGATGAATTAGATAATGACCCTCATCTTAAGAATACACGCATTGCCTTTCCGGAATTTAAAAAGTTTGCAAATTTGCATACGAAATTACAACCGTTTCCTTATGCACATTCGAGCTATAGGAAAGTCAATGTTTTATTGGCGAGGAAATATTTTGACATTTAGGTGCTAACTAAACATGTCTTTCATGTTGAGTGTGTACTTGATTTGTGTATATATTGATTTATGTATATATTGATTTATATGTATGATCTAATCTGATAACATGATTATGTATTAGTAATTTGTGTGGAGTTACTACTGTTAGATTTGGGGACTTTGATGAAGTTAGAATCAAACATGGTTTAAATGAAATTTTTTATGCAAAAGCCTCACACATGTTGCGAGGGTCTAAATGGTAGATTATATAATAAGTTTTTATTAATGGGCATGTTTGGAGCTTGGTGTTGGATTTAGCAGGATGAAATTTGTGAATAGGATTTATAAAAAAGACAGCCTGTAATTACTTTTTTGTAATGATAACTGATCAATGTATTTCTAGAGATCCATTAGCTATGCTACATGCTTATTTTGTTTTATGTTCTTAGGGATTTAGGACACCTAATGACGACACAATACAACCTTTTCTGAACGTGGCCCTGTGAAGAAGTTCCAATCTTGTGTGCTTATATACATATTCCTTACTAATAATATAATCAATTCTATCTATAGTAATGGTTTTTCTTTATTGCAATAAATCTGCAAATATAATATTCTTGCATAAATTGAGTAGTTATAATGGTGATTTGAGTCTTGAAATATCATGTAGCAAGCAATGTCTGTTATGTTCATTAAATTCACCGGAGGATTCAAAATATTGAAG
Organism: Tanacetum coccineum; assembly: GCA_026074375.1. Taxonomy (NCBI): domain Eukaryota; kingdom Viridiplantae; phylum Streptophyta; class Magnoliopsida; order Asterales; family Asteraceae; genus Tanacetum; species Tanacetum coccineum. The sequence goes on along the minus strand of BQNB010018993.1, from coordinate 56,170 downwards.
ACTAAAGTTGCATTTGGCAACATTCTTTTACTTTGTCAGGCTCATCTCTGGCGTGCTGACTATATAGCCTAGCAGCAGGCAATGGACGATGCCCTCATGGCTTTAGTGGTTAGTTTTGGTGTGCCACTTTCATACTTATTTTTCTTACTACTAAACCCTTTGCAGTTTATAAAAGATGTCCATATCATGATGATCAAGAAGATGTACAAAGTGTAAGTTCCTCTACTTTGGAAGAATATATGATTACACGGCGTATTCTACATTAAAGTAAAAAACATATACCGTCCAACTGATATCAAGTATTGTATAGGAAAAAAATGGAGCTCTATCTTCAAAAGACATGGCTGGGCAAATAACACTCGAAAAGAATGAAAATTTTTCTGGACTGTTTCACTGGTGAGGTGTCAACCAATCGTATAACTGCTATTCAGGTCCTTAAAAAACCACTCACTTTTCAACAAATTTCTCAGCATATTAGACGTTATACAGTAGAAGACATGATTTTTGAAGATCTTCAGGAAGCATATCAGGATATGGCATGTGCACTCACTGAAGTGGATGGAATTAACTATACCGACCCTGAAGAGGTCTACTGACAAGAACTTTCATATTTTTTAAGTTCATGATTAATTATTGCAATGATAATTCTATCTTCTGTTTTTTGTATTTTTCAACAACTTGAGTTATTGGTTGCAACTCTAACGGATCTTGATGCAATCGATGGTAAAGGTAGTGTCTCATTACTTGCAAAGTGCTCAAGTTCTCTTGATGTCAAGACAAGGTAATAATATATCTACTTAATAGAAGCATCAAAGTTTAAAGAAGAATAAAATAGCACTATTCAAGGAAAAAAAACTTGAAAAGTGTTTGAACACCAGCACCCACCCAACCCGTTTATAATTACTCATTGTGACCCATTACTCAACTACTGACCGACACACACATACTAAATTTTTATTTCATTCACGTAGCTACTTTAATGTTCTTTCTCTCATTCATGTAGTGAAGCCAATCTTACCAAAGTGGCCAAATGTAATCAACCTTTTTTAGTTAAATAAACAACTACTATAGTTTAACCTTGGATCTTATGGTATGGGCTATGTTTAGGAGCTATAAAATTATGAGAACTAATTTGTGCTCCGAGTTTAGTCCAGGAATTTTGAAAATTTGATGTGGTTTATTCCTCTATTATTGTAAAAGCTTAGTGCTTAGAAATTCATCATCGTACAAAAATCTTCCATCGCAGGTATGTGTAGTTGGAAGACCAAAAGTAGGCATGGAAGGAAGGTAAATGTAAGCAACTATTATGGTTTGCAAATATATCTTTATTACCTATTTTGTATCTTGATCCATTGTACTTGGTTTTTTTGGTTTTAAACAACTAATAGTATAACTCTAAAAAGCAACACATAAAAACCACTGTAAAACCAAATTTGATTGTAAAGCTTTTAAGGTCCCGAAAACATTAGATTTAAATATTATTTTCAAAGACCATTCAAAGCTTTTAAGGTCCCAAATTTGATTGTAAAGCTTTGATTAACGCTAATAATATATGCAGATATATACCATGTAGTAAAGGTTTGCCATAACCAAAATAAATGAACTGACTATTCAACTGAGCTTCATGATTATGCTCTGAAAGATTTCATAAAACTATATTGAGCATGAAAGGTATATATACATATTCAAAATAAGAATCTTTGTTCTAATGGTTTATTAAATTGTGTGTTTTGGTTATTATTGAAGACTTTTTCCCAACCTACCAATTACATCGAGTAAAATCATTTATGACACATTAAGTTGTTTTTTTAATGGATTATAATACATAATTGGAAATTAAAAAAAAAATACCCGTACGTGTACGGGTATTATAACTAGTTTATAATAAAAGCAAACCCAAATCATTGGGGTCACCCCCTCAACCAAGCAGGCCCTGAATAAACAGATATATGTTCACCACTAAGGATGGAAACGAGCCGAGCTGCTCATGATCGGATCGGTAAAAAGCTCGAACAAGCCGATCATAAACGAGCTCGAGCCCGAGCTCGAGCCTAAATTGGAGCTCGTTTAATAAACGAGCCCGAGCTCGAGCTTTGTATAGAAAGCTCGGCTAGGCTCGCGAGCCTAAACGAGCTATAGTAAACGAGCTCAAAAAAATTAACGAGCTTTAGATAAACGAGCTCGAATAAGTAATTTCAAAAAGACAAACTTTATTTTCTATAAGTGCGTCACAAACGAGCCGAGCCCGAGCCGGGCTCGAGCTTTATATATCATACCACGAGCCGAGCTCGAGCTCAACTCTTAAAGCTCGAAACGAGCCGAGCTCGAGCTCGAGCTTTCTGAAATATAAACGAGCCGAGCTCGAGCTTTGACAGGCTCGGGCTCGGCTCGTTTCCACCCCTACATGTCACTATGTGATAAACGAGTGCTACAAACCGATGAATGATATGTGAGAAATAAAAAAATTGTTTGTTCATTTGAATGTCTAAAGACTCGAAATTCTAGCTTAAAACTAAGATTATTTTGACAAGTCGGATTCACCAAAGTTTTTGTAAGGAACTCGTATCTCTTAAAAGAGTTTTAACAATCAAACCAAAGAACTCAAATCGTATCAACAGACTAAACTTTTGCAACTAGTTTAGCAACTTTAAAACTACCATTCTACCCTCATATTGATAGTCACATCAGTCACATCAGTCACATGTCAATATATTAAAAAACACAGGCTACGAGATGTCCTTTTTTTCACTAATAGTCAAATAGTGTTGGACAAATTTGTCAACACAAATACAGATTCCTTGGCAAACTTCCAAATTACGCTAAACTTTATTCATTACCATTCCACACATACACAAGCGGCGCGTCTAACCACGTCCGGCAAATCAGCCCCTCTACTCCACTCTCCGTCATCGGAGTCATAAACCAACACCAATGCATCTTTAACTCCTCTACTACTCCTCCCACTTCTTCTCAACAAATCATCAATGCAACCCATTACTTGTATCAAAACAACCTTTTTCCCCATCCCAACACAACTAAACCTTACGGTTCCGTCTAGACGGACTTGGGTTGGGAGCGGGGGACTCTTTAAACGACACCACTCGCCAAAACCAACACGTCTGTTTCCATGAAATTTCCAAAATGAAAGCTCAACCGCGTGGCTAGGGGTGGGAAAGCTCAAACGCGTGGCTATGCTTGAGTATGATTCTTGTCGCGATACACGAGCATGCCGCAACAACACATCCCCCGCCAGGGATGGATCTACTCCTCAACCATCTACGCGCCTCCACGTTGTACAAATCCATCGAGCTCGCGTACACATGCACACCACTACCCGCAGCCGCGCGTGACGGCGCGTCGTTACACACACCACCAATTTTCAACCCACCAATCACATACAAAACACCATCCATCGCCGCACCGATACACCCGTATCGCATTCTCGGAGCGTGAGATACCACGCGCCATAAATTCCTCTTGGGGTCGTACTCTTCTACCGCAGACGTCCTGGTGCTCCCTCCCGCAACGTAAACCTTCCCATTAACAACCGCAGCCGCAAATTTCTTCCTCAAAACCGACATTTTCGCTCTGTTTATGACTAATCCCGTCCAAGCATCACATCGCAACATAGTCGTCTTCCCAATAATATAAACCCATCTCCCAATCGCAGCAAGGCGCGCGTGAGAACTCAAACCATTGTAGCTACACATAACGCCATCATCATAACCAGTGGCATTTCCCATTAACGAAGTCATCCTCCAATAACTATCATGACCCACTTCATAACTACCACCCAACAATCCATAATCATTAAAAGACACGACAAAAACACCGAAACGAAGAAGCCCACGTTGTCGACGGAGTTTATAGAACTCGTCAGAATCTATCAACTCCGACCATCTGCGGCAGACAGAAGATACTGCTGGCAATGAAGTCTGAGACACACGTGAAAGAATCTCGACAAGGAGGTCATTAGGGAGAGAAGATACGGTGGTTTTGGTGTTGGTGGTGGCGCGTGGGGGAGAATAGTGGAGAGTAGTGATTGGGTTTGGTCGGGGGTCTGGAAAACATGATTTCATAAGCCATGAAAAGTGTCGTGAATTGCAATCGTCTGATGTTGATGATGACGACATTTTTAGAAATTAAAATGTAACAACTTTGGTTAGAAATCTAGATGTGTTTATTAAAGATTTAAAGAGTGGAAGTGAAGAATAACTAATTCACTTTCGTTGTTGTTACCAATCAAAAGCTGGTTGCTGACAGTACCTTTAACTTTGATATAAAACATGGGTAATTGCCGAGGAACTTTTTTTCCATTTTTCAGGGGGCGTTTGGTTATTGTTGGTAATCAGTACAGTACATCGGTCTGGTGATAAACTAAACTTTAACCCGGTTAAATAAGATTATTTTAGGCTAGTCACTACAACTCGGTTGTGTGTCGGTCGTCCTTATAGTGGGATGCTCGGTCGCTGAATGTTTTGGTCGAACGGGTAGTCGTGTGTTGTCCAACAGTAAATGTTTGATTAAATATAAAAAAAACTTTTTAATTATTAAAATTTAAATAATTTAATATTATAAATACTTATTTATTTCATTATTTTTTTCACACATTCAAACAACTATTCTCAATACACATTCAAAAAAATTCTCTCTGCACACTTTCACAAATGTCTTACGAGCTATTTTTTTATAACTCTTCGGACGATGACGATGAAGTTAATAGCGAGCTTACTATTTTTATCGAGGCATGTCAAACGGCATATGAAGCGTCAAAGCCAAAAATCCAACGATCCCAAATAGAAAGGGATTGTTATGGTGCTCATAATCGTTTAGTGGCGGCTTACTTCTCCGAAAACCCACAATATGATGAAGCAACATTCCGTATGCCGTTCAGAATGAGCCGAAAACTCTTCACAAACATTGTTCGAAAGGTAACCGATTATTCCCCCTTTTTTCAACAAACAAGTGATTATGCAGGAAGACTTGGTATTTCATCATTGATGAAGTGTACTTCCGCAATTCGTCAAATGGCATACGGAGCCGCTCCTGATGCGCTGGACGAATATCTGCAAATGGGTGCGACAACAACCCGTGATAGTCTCTGACTATTTTGTAAGGCCATCATGGAGTTGTATGGTGAAGAGTTTTTACGAAAGCCGACATATACTGACATGGAAAAACTCTATGCTTATCACGAGGAAAATCATGGATTTTCTGGGATGTTAGGAAGCATTGATTGTACAGATTGGCCGTGAGAGAATTGTCCAGTTGCATTCAGAGCTCAATTTTCTAGGGGTGATCACGGACTAGATCCATTCATTTTATTGGAAGCGACAGCCTCCAATGATTTATGGATTTGGCATGCGTTCTTTGGTGTCTCTGGGATGAATAACGACGTGAACGTTTTACGTCAATCCCCTATTTTCAATGATCTCAAATCGGGGAGAGCACCGGATGTTCCATTCGTGGCTAACAACGTACCTTATAAAAGAGGATATTATCTTACTGACGGGATATATCCGCAGTAGACTATTCTTATTAAATCCATTAAAAATCCAGGTACGAATAATCATAAACGAATATTGTATAAGATGAAGCACGAAGCAACACGGAAAGATATGAAACGAGCTTTTGGTGTATTAAAGAAGAAGTGGAAGCTAATTAAATATCCGACTCGAGGGATGTCACGACGTAGACTATTATGTACACATACATCATATTACATAATATGATTATTCACGACAACGGGGTGGCGATATCTCATGATTTTTTCAAGAGGAACAACACCGTGATGATAATCCAGTAAGAACACATCAAGAATCGATGCAAGTTACTCAGGAGATAATAAAAAAAATGACTCATCTAAGCCTAAAAGTCGATTTAGTGAAACACCTTTGGAATCATGAAAAATAACAATAGTTTAGTCATTTTATTATTATAATATTTTAATGTTTTTTATTTTATTATGTAATGTTTTTATTATTAATGAAATTTAATTTTGTTTAAAAAATTGGAAAAAAAATAAAGGTCGCCTTATAGTGGCAAAAAGTCGTCTATAGGTTGCCGGAGAGAAAAAGCTGATGTGGTAGGAGAAAATGTAGGTCGTTTCAGGTCATTGTAGTGGGTAGCCTTAAAAAGGTTATATCAACATCCTAAATGAGATAAGACTATTTAGGTTGGACGGAGAGAAGGGAAACTCACGCGTGAGTTTTCCCCTTTGGTATACATAACTCGCGTGTGACTTCCACCATGAATGGTGAGTCAATCACCATCGTGAGTTTGAAAAATCTGGGCTCCATTACTTCACTATCCGTTGCATCGTGGTATGTGCTTAATTACACATACCTTTTACCTATAAAAACGAGCCTAAAATAACCAAAATATATCAAAAATGCATTGTATTTGTGTGTTTTGTGATTTATGATTGTGCAGGTAACGGATATTCACTAAAAGATAAAAACAAAGCCAAAACCGACAAAACCAAGCACGGGAATGAAGAGAGCGTGAAAAGTCGAAGCCAAAGACGTGTGCATCTTAAATGGACCAACCCGCACCCAAGTTAATGGGCCGAGTCAGCCCATTAAGCTTATTTGTTAAATCAAAAGCCCAAAATTCCATTTAATTAAAGCCCGACCCAAATTAAATAACCAAAGCCCAACATATAAGCCCATGAACCAAACACTAACACCCATTAACCCTTTACCCATTTTCTTTACACCGTCAGTCCTTAGGGACTAACACGGTTAGTCCCTGGTTAGTTACACCATTAGTCCCCAACCATTTACACAATTAGTCCCTCAACCCAACTTTCCCCTAACCCCGTTAATCCTTTTTCCATTAACACCCGTTAACCCAAACACCCAAATCAAAAATTCCCGCCAATGCTACTATTCATCTGTCACTCTCACCTCTCCCCTGCACCACGACAAACAACACTCACACCCCTTAACCTAAACCCCACCCCAGATGAAAACAAAGCCACCTTGGCAATCCCTTAGAATTTTATTGGACGAAGTTGAATCAAGGGCTCAGATTATACTACTTGGTGACCAAGAAAATTTGATGGCTAAGATGATGGTTTCGAGCTCACTCACACAAGAAACACACCTTCATGACCTAGAACTTTCTCAAGCCAGTTATAAAAGAGAAGACCACTAGTTCAGCAAGAGATATCTAGTTTTTTTAGTACTTTGGGTTCAAAGAAGCACAAATGGGTTTCAAAGGCTAGGATTTCATGGCTTGAAGAGCACTCTCAACTTCTCCTCATAGAAGAAACACACATTCAAGACATAGAACTTTCTCTACTCGGCTATATATAGAAGACTAGTTTCTTTGTTTAGGGCATGTAGTTTTTATCTAGTTTTTAAATAGCTTTTTATTGTATCTTTCAGCTTATATTAAGTTTGTTTTAGCTTATTGTACTTTTTTAAAAGCCTTGTACTGTTTTTTTAAGTTTAATGAAATTTAAGTTTTTATGTTAAAACCCGTTTTTATGTCAATGCTATGAAAATGTTCATTAATCTTTTATAAGATCTTGTTTACTCACATTTAAGCTGTTTAACTTAAGCTATATAAACTTTTCCATAGTTTATATAGCTTAAGTCTTTTTCACTCAAAAAGATATTTTGGATGACAAGCCAGACTTGGAAGGGCTTGTGGGTTTTTACTAGCTTGTGAAAACAAGCTAGAGCTTGTTGATAAGCTCTTGTGAGCAATTTAATACCCTTGTTTGAGCAAAGGGTCTTGTAAGTTTACTTTTTGCATTTTAGCTTAAAAATTTGTTTGCTTATTTAAACTGCTTATTTTCTGCTTATTTTTGCTTATTATGTCTTAGTATTGCTTAACATGCTTAGCTTGTAGTCTAAAACTCATTTGTTCAAGTATTTCTCATAATCTGTGTTATTTAGCTTTTAACTGCTTATTCTTGTTGGCTTATTTTAAATGCTTATTGCTGTGTTATAATTGCTTATTTGTCTTTATTGTATCTTATATTAAATCTGTTTTGAGTTTTTAATGGTTTTCTGAATCCGTTTTAAACTTAAAATGAAAAAGTGTTTTTAAAGGGGTGTTTGGCACAAACAGCACCAACTCTTGTTAGTGTTGCCTATGCCATTTTGGTTTTTAATTCAACTTTAATTAGCTTAATCTTAGTCTTATAATTAGTTTCTAATAGTTGTTTAGGCTTAAATTTTAAATTTTAGGTTCATAGCAGCCATGTTTTGAATCTGTGGTTCTCTAAGTTTTATAATACAATTTAATTTGCTTAGATCTTCATAAGTAGATTTTGATGTTTAAGTCATGCTTGTTTTGAGTCTAAATGCAGTAGAAATGAGTTAGAATGAGTATGCAATTGCTAATTTAGTTTTTAGCCAAATCTGTCTTAGTCTCATTTTCAAAGCAAAAGTCCAATTTTAATAGCAAATTTAGATTAGTTAATGTTAGTTTTAGGATTTGAAATTGATAGCAGAAGTAGTTTATAGTATAGGCTCAATCTGTTTGAGCTTATTTTAGGGTTTAGAGCTTATTTTCATATCTGAATTTAGGGCTAAAATTAGCATTTGTCAAAATCAAGGCTCAGTTTATACTCATTGTGATCAACATATATTGACCTTTTTGCTCCTTGCTTTTCTAGCTCATTAGTTATCCTAATTGCTTAATTTTTGCTTATTCTAGTAGTTTGTAGGTTAATCTTAATCTGTTTGAAGTTTTTAAGGCTTAGCTTATTTGTTTTCCATTTGCTTTTTGAGCCTAAAAAGCCCACACAGTTTTAGCCTTTAGCCACTTGGCTTAAAAACCAATTATGTCATTTTTATAAGCTTATTTCTAACTTATTCTTAGGCTTTGTAAAAAGCTATTTTTTTAAAGTTTGTTATTTTTGCTTATATTATAGTTTTTTCAAAAAGAAAACAAAAAAAATGTTTTATAAAAAAGAGAGGCCACAGGGGTCGAACCTGTGACCTCTCCTTTCATAGCCAACACCTTAACACACCACACACTCACCAACTGCCCTGGGGTCTTTTTCATTTAGACTTTACCACATTTAATTCTTAACCCCATTTTACCAGTTTAAGCTATAAGCCCTTTTCGGCTTATTTCCAGCTTATTCCATTAAGCTGGTAGTTCCATTTTATTTTTCATAGGATTAGTATTGTCTTAAGCACTTTCCCTGAATTTTTCGGAATTTTCTTAATTAGTTTAGTATTTTTAATGCATTTTTTAGTTTAAAAGTGTTTTTAATTCATAATAAAAAATATAAAAGTCAAAAAAATATAATTCTTTTTTTTTAAATTTTCTTTTATCATTTAGGACCTTTAAAAATTAAATTTGCTTTTGTAGGGTTTAAATTTGGAGATTTAGGTTTTTAAAGCTGATATACCAGAAAGCCCATATAAGAAGCAAAAGCCAAAAACAGTCTGATACCTACTATTCTGGCCACTTGGAGGGCAAATCACCTCCCGTAATCAATACCCTGTCCTCTTGTCGGATGTCCCTTGTGCAACCAACCGGTGCTTATATCCTTACAACTAACCTCTGCATCCCGCTTGTTCTTCAAAATCCCTGTTTTGTCCTAGTGCATGTTTGCCATCAGGTAGAGGAACAAGTTTCCATACTTAGCTGTTGCTGAACATTCATCTCTTCTTGCAAAGCATCAACCCAATCAGGATCCTCAAGTGCTTTAGGCTATACTAGTTGTGGAATTCTTAACGAGAAAGGAAGTCGAAGCAGACAGACAAAGAAGGTGATCTGTATGATTTGGTCCTGTTGGTTGATCTGTGAATATATCGCAGATGAAAAGCACTTTCCACAACATGGATTTGTGAGCTCGCTTCTTTTGTCAAACTGGAGAACAAGATCACCAGGTTATTCTGAGACTGAGGAGGAATTGTGTTACACACCTTTTTGTAGGTAGCTGTGATTCACATCGCACAGCAGTGTGGCGTGAAATTTGTAAGAGTAGCACGAAATCAACATCATAAAGCGGAAGATGTGAAGTATGCAGATGAGATTTTTTCGCATGCACACATCAGAAGTGACAGAATCGTGTGTTGTTCTCACTCGAATAGCCCAAAACCTTACCATCATATAAGTGTGTATACTCATCAGCATGTCAGGACTTGGAGGTAAGTCAGAAACAGATGGTACTGGGCAGCATGGATCACCCTGAGTCAGCATGAGGCATAACAACGCACAGGGTTGAAAAATGACCCGCATGAATTCTACCAACATATCACTACCTAGCCGACAGTACTACCAGCATAAACACCACAGCAAACGCAAATCCATCAAAATCCCTAGTCAGTCAGAAACACCGTATGTTATCGAATAACAGCTCAGCTGTACATAATTATTTCTTCTGGTTGCTGTGAAACAAATAACCAAAACTTTGCATCCGCATTCTCCTTACAGCTACAGTACACTTGTCCTTAGGAAGCTTAGCACGCTCTCGGCAATAAACTGCAATGCGATCCAAAAGTACTATGACCATTGCTTAATAAGGACCTGCAAAACTGTTAGGAAGTAAATGACGGAACCACGATTACTTGCTCCTCCACGTCTGAATCGGAGTCTTGAGCCTTGTGTACCAGCAGGTATGTAGTATTCTTTGTGTACCTTGCATGTGTGTCAGTTTTAAAACGATTATAATCCTAATGAATCAGTTAAATATTCAAGGTCAAAGTACCACTCATGACCAATTCCCTGAACATTGGGTTTATCTTCTAAAAACTCAATATTCAAGTTTCAACTCTACCTCATGTTTGAGATAGATTATAAACCTATAGGCCTAGCTATGGAAGCATAGCCCAACTAGATCACCTTCAACAGGCTTTACCTCAAATTTTCCCAAATATTCACTTGTATATAACGGCAGTTGACATGACACCCAAAGAGTTTAAGATGACTTATCTGATGAACCTTTCCCAGATATCAATACATAAGTTGTTATTATTATTGGTGGATTAGTAACAAGACACCCTGTTAAAACATAACAAGCCTTGCACCAACCTCAGTCCAAAACATGGTAGTAATTTGTATAGTCTGCCAACATGGTTCTACATTCCTCTATAAGAGTCCTATTTTCCTCTCAGCAACCCCATTTGTTGTGGGGTTTCTGTAATTCTCTAGTCCCCTCTTAAATCCTGTTCCCACAGCGTTCAATAATTTTTTGCATCTTTTGAACTCTGTCCCATTATCACACCTATTCTCTAACTTTTATTACATTTGGTTCTAATAAGGCCATGAATTCATTAGAGGACAAAAACTGAATCAGTCCTATTACCCAAAAATAAAAGTCCAAGAAAACCTTCTAAAGTCATCAGTAACCAATAAGTAGTAAGTATTTTCTGTCAATACTCCTGATATTGGTAAACCAAAAGGTCATATGCAGCGAATTGCAGAGTTTCAGTAATAAGTCTCACGGCATAAATATTCTTATAAGAAGCCTATGTTTCGGTCCTGTGTTTGCAGTCAACACAGATGTGTCATTTTGGTAAAACACCCTTGTGAAGGAAATCCCATCAACCAGACCTTCCTTATCTAACTTGTTATCGTTTTGAAGTTTCACATGACATCCGTCTGTGCATCTTGGGGTGGATTCATTCAAGGATGCTTTAGCAACTAAACAAGTAACCTTTTGTTCTGGTTGCGAGGTCTAGAAGTGGAATGTGTAGAGATTCATGTTTTCCCTATAATTCTGAGAACCACCTGACGTTCATCAGGCAAATTGGAATTCTTCTGAAAGCACCAACAATCATTGTCTGTGAAGAGAACTTTGTTCATTTTTATACACAGATTTGTGATACAGAGAACACGATTTAAAGAGAGCAGCAGTTTCTTCAACAAAGTAGACATTTTCAAAGTCAAGCTTGGAAGTCCGTATGGTGCCTTTTCCTGATATTCTACCATCTCCACCTCCAAATTTTACAATGCCTCCCTTAATCTGCACAAAATCATCAAGTTTTTCCTTGTGTTTCCTGTCATACTTCATGAGCAACCACTGTCCACTATACCTAATCCATATATCCTTTACTAGGATTCACCAACAAATCATACAACAAAATCCATTAGTACAACTTGAGTAGGACCCAAGCCAAGTCTGACTTTAGCCCTGCCTGTGGATCATTAAGTGTGAAACCATGTGATGATGAGATCCACCATTACTCTTGGGCCCCCAAAATTGTGGTCTTTTATTCCTCCAAGAGTAACCTGCTGAGGTCTTAACAGCAGTACCCCATCGTCCTTTAGTCATGTACAAAGGGTCATATACGTTAGGCCAATACATATTATTAAAATGTACAGATGATGGTCTAAAATATGGTCGAGCAGCAGGATTAAGCCAACCAGCAGAAACTGGTCCACCAGCAGAAACAGGTGCTGGTCGTTTAGACCAACCAGCAAGTTGTCTAACCCTATCAGTAGGTTTTGGTCTACCAGCAGAATTGACTGCTGGTTTGTTTCTACTAGCAGCAGGATCATATCCATCAGCAGTAACAGATGCTGACGAATTACTACTACCAGCAGGAACAGATGCTGCTTGAGATTTACAAGGGACAGAGTCTACACAATTATAGAAGTTACAATCTTTAATTAAATGCAATTTACTACCACAAACAAAACATTTCTTAACACGCACATAATTGTTTTTAAACATATTCCTATTGTTCATTCCACTTTTATTACAAATAATCCTAGGAGATTTTACATTCTCCGAACAAGAAAAACTAGGACTGCCAGGTAGTGAATTTGGGTCTTCAACATCAGACTCTGGCAAAGTCGTGATACCAACAGCAGGTGGCGAAGATCTTTCATAGGACACTTGTCTTGAGGCTTGATTAAAGGATGCATAGGTCTGCTGAGTCTGAAGACTTGTCACTGTTATCACAATAGACAAAGTAATTAGATTCTAAAATAGTTTCAGAGTTTGTGTATCAGGACTTTGAACCAAAATAACATGTTTTCTCTATGTCAGACTTGTATGGGAGAAGGGGCATATAGTTCCGTTATGGAAGAAGAAAGCGAACAACTAGAAGACATTTTCCATTTCTTCCGCATCCAAGCTCCACAGCGCGCACAAACACCCTGTCCCTCTAATAAGCTGGCAAAGAGACAACAGATCTCTCTACTATCAAGAATTTCTCACCAGAGTCAATCCTCTTGGGCTATCAACAGAGTCACCTAGATGTTCTTTGCAGCCAAAAAATCAAAAATATACTTACGTTTCGCTCTTTTCCCACAATATGTACATCTCTTTATAATCTCCTAGCGTGCGGACATACTTCTCACGATTACTCTATATATCACTCTCACACACGACTGACTACTTTTCACAAACATTCCACATACCTTAGTTCTACTTATTCTCCTCTCTCAGTATCTTACTGAGGCAAAGAACCTCCTACTGCCGCGCGCCTAGTTCAAACATCTATTCTCTTAATTATATGAGCGGCACTCAATACTTAACTCCTTCCCTATAGAGCCTATCTCTATCTTCATCCTATTCTTGAGCTGAGCGCATATTGTGACAACACACATGTCACACGTAGTTCTTCATCTTAGAATAAACACTTTCTGCGGAGCAGATAGTTCTTTACAGTTTCGCTACGCGTTTTTCTAGATCTTATAGTCAGTTATACACAAAGCACAGGCAAGATCTTTTCACTCCTTCTAAAGCCATTGGAGTTTTTATGTACCAATCATTTTGTGATTCTAGTGTTTAACAGCATTCTTTCATAGGTGCCCTGAACTTTAAGTAACAATCATTAAACAATCTAGGTCAAGGATTATTACACACTATGCGCAGACATATCTGGCGACACTTTCTAGTACAAGTGCTTTAAATCACTAGCACATCCACCAAACACGGGTGAACAATCTTAGTACCTTGGAGAAATCCCACATTCTATAGACACCTCTTCAGTCACCAGATGCTTATCTTCAGCATCTAGCATTCGACATTCTCTCATGCGTAAGATCTATATATCGACATGATCCGAAACAACTATGAATCTTCTCTCTATCTACGCGGCCTTTAGAATCATCCATACCAATAATATAACACCAGGCACACCATGAGCGAGTGAGCGTGCGTATTCATCTGCAGAACAGACAACGATGATAGTGTTTTATCACGTAAGCTTTTCATAACTTTAACTTAATTGGTTTATTATGAGTAATAATGGATTTTTGGGGGAGTATGATGATATGAGGTGTAATTTTAGCTCAAGAGTAACATAGAAGGGAACTTGTCATACTAGTGATTAAGGGTTAATTCAGCGAAAGAAACGTATAAATAGCTTAATTGGTTTAACATTTAGGTCGTGAGAAGTGATCTTATGTAGGTTAATACGCATATATTTAAATTTGTGGTATATTCTTGGATGTTTGCTGTATTTTGTAGTTGAATCATTTCGTATGCCTTCACTTCTCAAACATGTTAATCCCAAGAAGAGCTATAGCCATATGGTGCCAACTTTAAGTCCATTTCTATCCATCCCTACTGATCAACTTGATCTTAGGTCTTCATAGTCTTATCTTGATCCATTTGGGATCACATTCCAGAGCAACAAAGTAATGCAAAACACATTCCATAAGGTTATCAGAACGACCAGATGGCTGAGATAACTGATGGAATAATACCTACTGATCAGAACATAGTAGGCCTTTGATAGCCAAGAGCAAGTAGTTCCAATAAACGCAGAATGAGTGGGAGCAATAGCAGCTTTACAACAATATACTATGACCAAATTCTGAATCAAGTTCAAGTGACCTTAGTTTGTTAGACAGTCATCAAAACTCATTAATCAAGGCCACCTCTTGTTTTTAAGTGCCAACCCCAACTTGTGGACCATGAAGAAGGCAAAGTGTTCTTAGAAACTTCAAGGTTGATATCCATCATTGTCCTGCCTTAGCCTGAACTTGATTCACAAACTTGCTCAGAAATCTCTGAAACCTTCATAACCCTTATGTAGGCCTTCTTCTTCCGTCACAGAGAATTCTGTAAACAGCTCTTTTGCTTGAGCATTGTCTTTCTCGATTCTTCTTTTGACTCTTCATTCCTACAAAACCTAGCCTTAACAGCCAACCATATATCCTATGCATCATCATAATGATGAAAATCGGTGCATAATGATCTTCAAGTAAAGCCTGACACACAACCAAGGTTCACACCTTATTCCTCCCCTTTGTACAGCAACATGGCTCATCAAGAGAGACAAGGCGGATGACAACTTGTATTTCCTTTTGCAAATCTTTTCCCAACCTCTTTGGACTATTTCCTTTGCTGAACACTCTCCAAAGTTAATGATCAGCGTTCTGTATCCCAGTATTCCATCTTCATTAGGCCCATATCTCATATTTTACCCGTCTCTAATAAGGAAATTTTGCATTGTTGGCAGTGATAGTGGCTGTTTAGAACTGTTGAAACTGTTGAGACTGGACATTGTTAGGGTTGTCTGGAAGGTTGAGTGAAATGAACAGCAAGGTTAAAGTGACAAGAAAGATTGATTCGGATTGGAAAAGCAGGCGTATGTAGAGAGAAGCAGATTTGAGTGTATGTAGGGATCAGTTGTGGTTGGTCCAGGAAAAAAGAATCCGAGGTATCATCTTGAGTGAATAAGGTGAAGCATATGGATTAGGGTTAGGATCAGTAAATGGGATATGAGTAGGTAATAGACGGTCATGGTTTCTGACATTGTTCAACGTTAAAGAAACAAGTTTTTGTAGTGGTAACTTGTAATTCTTCTTATTAGGAGGCTCTCCATCCTGCTCAGATACCACTTGTTTAAGGATTAGAACTAGATAATCTTTCTACCTTTGTGGTTGTATGTACTTATGTAATCACAAGTCACATACGTGAGTAGACTCTAGCAATGTTTAGAGGCGGAAACTAAACAATTCAATAAAGAAGAACAACTAATATGAACAACGATCCTCATGATCTTTTCTATTGATATCAAATTGTTTTTCTAATTTTCAATTCGTCCAATCCCAATGCGAAAGGTTTTCTTTTATAGAGAAGAACCCCTAAAATGGTCAACCAATGACAACTAAAATCTCGTAAGAGACATAATCAATCTTCAATCCTTCCTAATTTTTCTCATTCCTATATTAATGAGATAATACTCAGAATATAAACTATAATTCCTTCATTACATTAATTACGTCAATAAAACACAAACAGCAGATTTTATCTCTGTCACAGGAACGAGAACATGACCAGCATAAACATAAATCAGCAGGAAGCTACTTGAACTATCAGCAGGACCTACTAAATTCAATCAGGCAGAAACGAACATCTCTAACAGCAGAAATGACACTTAGTCGTTTGTAATTTATCGTCCCAACAGGTACTGTTACCTGCTTGAGAAGGACGATTTCCTCAATCATTGAAGAAAAGAAGAAGAGAAGAAGCACCTAAGCCTTATAACTTAAAATGGATTGTGGATCTCAGGGAAAAAGAGCAAGTGTATGCTAAGAATGGGTTTGCGCCCTATAGGATACCTCAGCCTGAGGGAAACCATAATGGATGGCAGAGTGAGGAAGAAGAAGCCCACTCAGATAGTGAATCTACTGCAAGTAATCATCCCCACACCGGTTGAGTTGGAAGATCAATGAAGGAGTGAAGCTTGAGCCATTGTTTAGTATCGTCTTTTGTTTGTGTCATGTTCGTCCATAGTCAATTCCTTGTTGTTTTAGTAGGCGATTTAAAGCCATTGTTCAAGATGTTATTTTGGTGTCGAATATTATTCAAGTATTTTAATAATAAGGCTTAAGCATTTAGGATTATTCCTTCTATTGTGTGATATTGTGTGATGATCATATGTGCAATGTGTTAGATCATGTGCATGAAGTGTTTTCATAGGAGTGAGTACATGCGTGGAAGGGGGCATCTATCACTATGGTGGCTAACATAATTATACATGAGCCACAACACAAGTTGACTTGCAGTAAGAATTGCATGATTGAATTAATTGAATTAGGTTGGTGTTATGATTGTAAACCGTATATATATGGGGTAAATTTTTGCTAGGGTGTCGACTAACGTAACGTACCTTCTATTTCAGAAAATTGCCCCCAATTCAATGCACCAGGTGATAATGAAAACGCCGCCTGACATTGCGAGCTCATCTTGCGCAACAACTACAAAACCTCTTACCTGAAATTGGTTTAATCAAGTGACTACTATGTCAATGCTGAATGCGAACAATTGGTAAAAGGTAATAGGTTCCATGTTGGCAATGGTGGAAAAATGTAAACAATTGGTGTAACCTACAAGTCTTATAAGTCCCTTGTACCCAAAGAGATGATGGAAAGGGTGACATAGTATGAACTTACGCGTTGGATAAAAAAGATGGAAACTGTGATTGATAATAGTGGTTGTACGGAGAACCAAAAGGTGAAGTATGTCGCTAGTTTATTGGTAAACAAAGCTTTATGCTTGGTGGAATACTCAAGTCCAAGCAAGAGGTAGAGAAGCGGAAAATGCTATGTCTTGGAATGATTTCAAGGCATTATTGGTGGAAGAGTTTTGCCCGAGTAAATGAGATGGAAAGCTAGAGACATGAGATTACTGAAAACACAAGAATGGATTGGAGCTTAATCAGCGGTAACACGGATCAATTCCACGATATTTAGCCAAATTGGTACCCCCATTTGGTTACACCTAGTTCTGCAAAGGATATAAGAGGTATATGGCTGGATTTGCGCCTAAGATTCGTGAAATGCTCACGGCAACTCAACCAACTACTCTTAAAAGTGAGCAATATTGAAGGCTAGATATTTGAAGTGATAAGCTGTTAGCAATAGGATGCTAACTAAGAGCTCTGAGAAGAGAAAGAGTGTGGATGAACCTGCTAAGGCTAGTGGATCTGGAAGGGATGTAAAGAAGGCAAAAGGTGGTACTAACTTTGTGGCGGCAGCTCCATCAAGAGAGGGGTATGCTGGTTCGCAACCCTGGTGTGCTAAATGCCATACACATCATCATGAGAAGGCTAATTGTAGGGTATGTTTTAAAATTTGTCCAGAGGCCCCGTCAATTTTGCGAGAAGAAAGTCAATCACCAGCGTAAACCCAAGCAGCGCCTGTGAATGCTGTTGATGCAAGGCCTAACCAAAAAGCATGTTATGAGTGTGGTGACCCTAATCACCTCAGATATGCTTGTCCCAAGTTGAACCGAGAATCTGGACAATCTGAGAATCAGCTAGCTTTGGGATGGCGTCGTAATCATCGTGGTGGTGGGAATCAAGTTAGAGGAAGAGCATACAATGTAAACATGAATGCGGCAGAGGCTGCCAAGGATTCAAGCGTTGTCACATGTACTTTTTCTATAAACGAACATCTGCTACTGCTGTTGATTCTAGAAAGCTTATTTTAGTTTTAACCTCTACTAAAAGTTTGCGCTGATGCTTAATGTAAAACCTAGTATAGGCAAATCCTGTGTTATGCGATAAGATAGCTGATGGTGAAGAAGAGTAGAAGTTGAAAGGATTATACGTGGTTGCAAACTAGAACTAGGAACTTCCCAATTCACTATAGATTTGATTACCTTAAGTGCACGGTAGTTTTTGATGTAATATAAGGAATGTTTGGTTGTCCTACAATAAGGCCCGTGATAGTAGTCAGAGAAAGTAGTAGAATCTCCCTTAAGTAGATGGCGAGATACTGAGTGTTCATAGAGAATGTGTCGAAGATTCAACTAAGGCATTAAAGAATGCAAAAGTGGACGAACCTAAGATTAGTGATATTTTCAAGTCAAACAGAGTCATTCTTATTCACGAGACAGTTGAGAGTGCTCTCCAGTGATTTCCCACGAAACACAACACTCTCTCTATCAGCGAATTATACCACCTCACATCACATGACAGTTAAATATTTGAGTATGAGTTTCAACACATACACGACATTCATACACGCGTCTTTCCTTTGGAATTTCGAGCACAAAAAAAAAACCCTGTTCAAAGATCTCCCTATCGTTTAAACGTCCCATGTAAATGCAAGAATTGGTCAAACAATCTAAAGGAGTGCAAGACATAATTTGATTTCATAATGACCTAGTCATTCTCCATGGGGAGCACATGTGTTATTCGGTGAAGAAGCAGGATGATCTATGTCGATAAGGTTGAATCGACTATGCGAGAATTGTAACAAGCTACAACTGTGAAGATCGTTTTACTCCTCTATCCGAGGATTGACGACTCATTCCTCATCAATTGCAAGGTGCGCATTATTTATTTCCAAGATATATCTTTGAGTACTGGTTATCACCTAGCTTAGAATGCCCATGAAGGATGATATTCCGAAGATTGGCGATCACCGAACGAAGCGTATTGGGCATCTGAGTTTACCGATATGCCTTTTTCGGAATGACAATGCGGCACCGGCTATTTTTATACACATTTGATGAAACGAGTTTGTAAACCATATTGGATAAGTTGTTATCGTATTCATCGATACATCTTGATAATATTCAAAGACAAAGAAGAACCACGGAGGTTCATCTAAGATTAATTTGGTATAGAGTATGTTGAACAAAGGAGGAGTTGTAAACCGCAAATTCTCTAAGTGGGAAATTTGGCCACAAGAGGTTACATTTCTATGTGTCCACGTGGTGAATCAAGGTGGTATTCATGTTGACCCAAGTAAGATCGAAGCAGTGAAGAACTGGAAGGCCCCTACTACACCATCTGAAGTTCAATCATTTCTAAGACTGGCTGGTTATTATTGACGTTTTATCTCGAATTTCTCCAAGATTGCCAAACCTCTCACCTCGATATCAAAAAAAAAAACCAAAAGCGGTATGTATGGGGCAAGAAAGAGCAAGAAGCGCATTTTTTCATACTTGAAGAATAATTTATGCCATGCGCCAATTTTGTACTCTAACCCGAATGGAGATGGAAAGATTCTGTAGTTTAACTGTGATGTGTCCAAATCAAGATTGGGAATGTGTGTTGAAGCAAAGAGACAAAGAAGGGTAATTGCCTATGCACAAGACAACTGACGATTCATGAGAGAAGAATACACTAAAAACATGACTTGGAGTTAGAAGCAGTGAGTTTGCGTTAAGATAACCTGGAGACAATATCTTTATGGCACGAAGATTGTTTATATACACGGACAATAAGAGTCCTTCAGCAATATTGATCAGAAAAGGATTTTGAATATCGTCAAAGGAGGATGTTGGCGCTGTTTATTACTATGAGTTAAATTCGCTACCATCCAGGTAAGCCGACTGAGTTAGCAGATTGCCTTAAGTAGAGAAAAAATTGTGTGAATCCTAGAACGTAGTTCGAGCGCTAAATGGCAATGAACGATTCAATCTGGAGAATGAAGTGTATTGATTCTGTGGCGCCCAAAAGGAAGTTTTTGAGAAGAGAATTTTCCTAGACGAGTGATTAGAATTTGTTGGAGCAACAAATGGAAAAGAGAGATGATGGAAGTCTATACTTTATGGATCGTATATAGGTTTTCTGGTAGGTGATGTAAGGAATAAATTAAGACAAGCCCATAATAAGTTCTAAGTATTTTGTAGCATCCTGGAGCGGAATACGATGAATTATGATCAATGAGAAAGGTATTGGTAGCCAGCATAAAGGAGATATTGCTACACATGTAGGTAAGTATTTAACTGTGTTTCCAAAGTAAAATGCAGAGCACCAAAGGCCAAAGTCTTAATGGCAAAACAACCTGAGAAACCGGAATGGAAGTATGCGATAAAGATCACTATGGATTTTATCACTAAGCTACCTAGGTCAAAGAATGGGCATGACACGATTTGGGTCATAGTTGAATAGACTGTCTAATTCTGACCTCATTTTATGGCTATAATAGAAGACAAAAGTACGAAAGATTAGCACGGATTTACCATCGACGTAATAGTCACGCAGACATGGATTTCCCTCCTGTGTCGATTATTTCAGATAGAGAAGGACGGTTTACTTCGCAATGCTGGCAGACTATACAAAATGCTTTTGGGACAAGGTTAGATATGAGTACGTCTTATCATCCCCAAACAGATGGTCAAAGTGATCGTACGATTCAGAATTTAGAGGAAGCTTAGAGCAAGCCGAAAATTGAATATTAGGCGTAGTTGGGATGGGGGGATCAATTATCTACCATATGACTGCATTTATCCTACAATAATAGCTATCATCAAGCATTAAGAATTGCCCGTTGAAGGCATTGTATGGAAGGAAAGTTGAGTGTCGCCAGTTTTATAGCTGAGATTGGGTGAAGAGGTAAGTCTGATTGGACCTGAGTTGGTTCAAGAGACGACTGATAAAGTAGTGTTAATAAAAGATAAGCTCAAAGCGGCAAGAGATCGTCAAATGAGCTATGCTGATAATAGGCGTAAACCGTTAGAGTTTGAGTTAGGAGATCGAGTTATGATAAAAGTGTCACCTTGGAAAGGTGTAATTCGTTTTGGAAAAAAGGGTAAGTTAAGCCCGAGGTAATGTAGGACCTTGTTGATCTTCATTGACAAGATGTCGGTCCTGTAGCTATCACTTGAGATTGCCTGAGGAATTGAGTGAGAGTAACATGCACACGTTTCATGTGTCAAACCGAAAGAAGTGTTTGGCGGAGAGGCAAGTTTACATGAGCCCATTTGAACGAGATTTAATGGTTGACAAAACGCTTCGTTTTTGTTGATGGAACCTGTAGAAAATTATGGACAGTAAAAAATTAAAGTTTAAAACGTAGTAGAATATCGCTCTGTGAAAGTTCGTTTGGAATTCAAACGTGGACCTGAGTTACTTGGGGAACACAAGTATTATAAGAAGACTAAGTACCATAAGTTGTTCGATTAACGAACTGATGAAATCTCTAGTTAAGATCTCGGGATGAGATTTCCTCAAGCGGGGATACTGAAAACCAACCATAAAAACTTAGCAGGTTCTTAGTCCAAACCGTTAGTTTTGACTTTGGATCTATTGAAATTAGGGTTTAAAAAATTGTATTGTGATTATATTGTTTATATGCGTTTTATGTGCGGTTAATTGAGATTGGATAATCAATTTCATGTTGATCGAGCCCGTCTCATGGGATTCGGCATCTCCTGTGGATATTATCGATGTTCATTTCGTCACTTTAGGTAACCAGGAAATGAATTTGTTGATTTAAGCGTGTTAGTGATTTAGAGCATAGAGGTACTGACAATACTCTTACAACCCCTATAAACCGTATTGACTATCTTGGCAGATGGATCAAACAGCCACACAAGTTATCTTAGATAGATCTGTTAGTACTTCAAACGTTTCTTCTCACAGTCTCTCTCTAACATATGAAAGAAATGAGTTTGATAAAATATGACTATTTTTAGGGACTTTCAACTTATAGAAATTGCATTTCATGAAATAAAAAGATGATCTAAGTAAATTGCATTTTACGCAAAAAGGTATGCGCAAATAATCAAGGTTTAATATAAAAACATAATATAATATTAATAATTAAGTAATTAATTAATTAAAAAAAAGGAAAGAAAAAGAAAAAGAGAGGGATCGGCCGGATAAGGGAAAAAGAAAAGAAAAAGGAAACCTAGTTGATATCTAATTCGCAACCTACAAGATTGTGCTCAACACTAGAACCGACACCAATCCTAAACTGACGCGGCTCTCATCACGTAACTATCTAACAAAAACACTAACTCTCCCAACCTCCCCCCCCCTATTTGAGATCAGATCGAACAAAGAAAAAAAGAGCGCAAACGAAGACCGAATTTCTTGTTTGTAGATTTCTATCATTGCATCTCTTTGATTGAAATTACATTACTTCTCAAGCGAGCCTCTCTGTTACAGCGTTTTCACATTAATTCTATTATGTTCTAATTAATTAAGTTCTTGTAATACATTAATATGATGGAAATTAGTGTTTATTAAAATCATTAATTAATGATTTTTAATCATGTAATAATGATTAAGGGTTTAATAGATGCTTATGGATTAATATGTTAAACTTAATTCGCATTAAGGTTGATTTTTTGGTCAAAAGCAGAATTAGGCTGTGTTGTTCTGTCATTATCTCAATGATGGGTAAACGCTTTTGTAAAGTTTGTTTGTTTTCCGTCTCTATTAGTAGCTCAAGAGTCCTAGTTTTCTGGAACATCCCCTCCAAGTTTTTAAGTGTGGTAAGTCAGTCAAACGTTAGTTTCAAGAAAAGTTGTTAAACCAGTAAATACGGGTCAGATTACGAGGTATAAAACCCCCATTTAAAATTCGAATTGAGCTTATCCCTTCTACAGGAGTTTATTTCTATGGGTCTATTAGAAATCCCTCAAAGTAGAGCTTCTGATTTAGAGTCAATTATGATTTTTAAGTCCAAACTTTTTAGTGTGCAATCAGATCCGAATTAGGACTGTTTTGAAGTTTGATTTTCTATAGGATGTGTTTTATAAATAAAGGTAAATAGAAGGAGGATACTTGAGCAATGTAAATGAGCTCTTGGAAATCATGAGGTATTTAATATACTACATATAATGAACATAGGTGAATTTTGTCTGAATTATGAGGTCATTATGTAAATGAGTTTGAGTTGCTTAAGTCCCCTGTTAAAAATATCTGCAGATTGGAACAAATTGTGACTAATTATTGACACTAGTTAACAAGAGTAGTTTAAAGTTGGGTTATGGTGTCAGGGTGACCCGCCCATGTCACAACCACTCAAAGATCTACGCCAAATACGCTTACATCTCAAGACATCCATCTCATCCTGATTAGCGTACGCGATTCGCTCTGCTCATTAAGCTATTTGTGGCTTAGTACGTTGTAACGACGAGTATATTTTTGTGTAAATATTGTGCTATGTTGTTTGTGAGCTTATTGTTGGAATCTTTTGGGAAAGCGAAGCAAAAGTGAGTTTTCATAGCCCCTATCTTCCTCATGTATATTATGGGGTAAGAATGAGTGCTTGTCTGTTCTTGTCTTGTCTTAGTCTTGTCTTGTCTTTCTTGTTGAAATTGTTATGTTTTAGTGATATTTTGAGCGGGTTAACGATCCTACCTAGTGTTTATGAGAATGTGACTTCCCTACTTTGTGGGTAAAACCATGGAGGTGATCCACCTCCTTGTAATATTATGACATCGTACAAGAGTTTTGGAATTGGGATTCTTTATCCTTCCTAATACTATATCGTGTAGCGGTGAGGTATAGCCTGACCTCATTGTTTTTGATATGCGATAGTGGATCATGGCACGTTTCGTCCCCGTTGTTGTTACATGTTGTCATGATTGTTTTGTAATTGTGTTCAGTTTAATTGAAAAGTTATTTTGGATAATGTGGTAACTGTAAACTTATGAATCTCGCGCTTTCAACTTTATGTGACATTTAAGCATCATTTTCAAGGTGAGTTTAATGATGCTAAGATGAGCGAAGTGGCTGAAGAGGAACCTTAGGATGCTTCGAGTTTCTTATCGCTTTCTGATTTTGAATAAATGAGATGCCTGAATTGTTTGGTTTATTGTTTGCATGTCAATTTATGACAACTTCTTTTCTCATTAATAAAGTACCACCATAAGGTTGTTATGTATTGTTATGTCACTTAGTGTTTTCTTTGCTTTTACTTTATTTTCATTTAGTAATTTCACCAGGACGATCCATATCTTGTGTTGTGAAGATATCTATTCTTGTTTACACCCCTGTTGCTCCGCCTTGCCGGGGTGGACAAAAAATACGCGAGAAATCTAAACAAGCTCTTTTTACATATTTCACATCTACATGAACACAAACGTCGCACTATATATCAGACGTCACTTACACTACTTTACACTTAAGATTCTCCAATCACCAAATATACGCTAAACCAAAATCTTACATTATACCATGCTCATTTTCTAGCATCTTGCCACATCCACAACATAGCACTGCACATACTACTAAACTCATCTCTATTCCGTATGTAACTACAACACATCTACATGGAGTACAATCTTTGAAACTCGACGTTTATTCTAAGACGAAGCAATAACTCATCATTACGGTTAAAGACTTACTATATCTTGCTACTACTAGATCATTTCCACTATCAGTCAGGAGAGTCAATTCAAAGGGTAACAATAGACATACGAATGCCTAACTACGATAGTTAATTAAAACATTCTTCAGACAATCTTCACTTTGTATTTGTGTGACAGATTTAGTCATTTCCATGATACAAGGCATTATATTATTCACTCAGCTAGAAGCACACTTATTATGAAGTTATAATACTCTGGAGGTTCATGGTGGTTATAATGGTATTTGTTATAAGAATTGAATATATTAATTATAGAATAGAGATATTATAGATTAAAAATATTGAATTTAAAAATATTATAGGTGGGGTAGTGGTTGGTAGGTTTTTATATGTAAAGGGGAAATGGTATAAAATATATTTATTTGTAATATTTTTTAAGGGAATTTATTGTAAATTTTGGGTTGGTGGTGAATGTGTGTGATGGTTGGTTTAGGTGTGAATTGTAATTGTGTTATTTTTAAGTTGAATAATTGTGGATAATAAGTGAAATTTTAGGTATGTGAGGGTTGGTATTTGTATTTTTATTTGAAATTATGGATTAGTAATAGGTTATATTTTAGTGATTAAAAGTATTTGGATTTGTATTTAAAGTTAGTATGAGTAGAATTAATGTATTGGGGACTTAAAGTTTAAATTATTTTGGGAAGGGATTAAATGTATGTGTTGTTTTGTTTAGGTATTTTAATTATATTTTGGAAATTGGAATTGTGTGGTGTGATATATAGGAAATTTATATTTGTTTTGAAATATTTGGGGTTTTAGTTTATTAAATATTTTGGAAGGGGTGTAGGTTAAATAATATATTGGGTAAGGGATTGTTTGTTTTGTTTTACGTGTGGTGGAAGTTGAATGAATTGTTGGGCAATGAGATTTCACACACTTAGTTCTGTATACATCTACGTTTGGACAGGGGGGGGGGGTTAGTATAGTGTATATGGGGGGTATTTTTAGAATTATTAGATAATTTTAAGTGCATATTTTGAAATGGTATGTAGAGGGGGTATATTGATTGTGATAATAGTGTAGAACAATGTTGACAGGACATCTCTGACGGTTACACACACACACTATAGTGATGGGATCAAGACTTCTTATGATACACTCACGAGGGGGACGAGATATGAAGAGGGACAACACACATGCATAGGAAACACTATGCTTAGTCTACTCAAGCGATAGTAGTCAATAACAAGTTGTTGATCTTTGTTGTTTAGGAGGAAGAGAGTTGGGGGTAGTGGGGTGGGGGGAGGAGAAGGTTAAGAGGACAGTAGAGTACATTGATATTGATTCTTAGTGTCATTACAACAGGTGGGGAAGTATATGGCGGGTACTGTGGAGATGTACGCGACATAGGTCAACTGTAGTTATGAATAGTATGCTAGTAGTTGGGGTGGACGCGATTCATTATGTGACTAGTGGCTTGTCAGGTATAGGCTAATTACTGTGAGCGTGAATTGTATCAGGAGGTGACAGAAGTCTGGGTGTTGATGGAGTGGACTAAGCTGATTATTGATTAGGTCTTGGTATGATGTGCGGGTGATCTTTACATTGATGACTGGGTGTGGTGAGATATTATCATACAGAGAAGGTAGTCATGAGGGGAGTGGGGTGATGGGGGGTTAATAAGCAGTAATTCAGGTTAGCGAGAGCTGATGATGCACACACATAACACACTGCTGGTAGGATGGGTAGTGATTGGATCTAATTCATAGATTATCG
Source organism: Tanacetum coccineum (assembly GCA_026074375.1). Classification (NCBI taxonomy): domain Eukaryota; kingdom Viridiplantae; phylum Streptophyta; class Magnoliopsida; order Asterales; family Asteraceae; genus Tanacetum; species Tanacetum coccineum. Next base: position 29,452 of record BQNB010018993.1, on the reverse strand, counting down.
GAGGAGAGAGATTTTTTTATGATGTGATATGTTGGTCTATTTGGAGCGAGTGTGGTACACGGAGTGATAAGCAAGATCTGTTGTGGATGTTAGTATGTGGCACAAACAGGGTAGCTTGATTGGTTGGCAATTAATTAGTGATAAGATCAAGGCGGTGAATGGTGTGAGTATGATGCACACTAGTAATAGGGGGGATGTACTGAGGTAGAGAGAGTTTAGTAATGGTAGTGATCTGATGACATGGATTGGTATGAGAGTGAGTGGGGAGTCCATGAGATACTGTGAAGGAGGGGTTTGGGGGTGAGATGGACAGGGGGTAATTTTGGTTGTTGTACTGAGTTTTTGTGTTTACTTGTAGAGGTGCAGGTCACACACAGGATAGTGTGAGCAGGGGAGTACAGTTTATATGGACGTATGGGGTGATGACACTGTGTATGATGGAGTATGGTGGTACATTGGATACTAGATTAATGTAGAACACGCGTTAAAGAGTATATGTTTTACGGATAGGGACTATTTGTTTCATGAGACAAATTATGGGGATTATTACATGTGGGATCTGGAGGTTGGACACAACATATGGTAGGTTTTGTGGTTGAGGTGGTTTTGGATGTTTTTTGAATAAAAGTTTGGTGTAATATGAGTTGGTGGTGTGGTTGAATTTTTTGGTGGGGAGGTGTGTATTGTAGTGAGGGGAGGTGTATTGAGTGTTGAGGGTTTTTTGAGAGTTTGTGATGTGTTGGGAGAGTGGGTGTGATTGGGATGGGGTAGGAATTTTATGAGGCAACACTTAGATGAGTGTCTAACTGGGGTGGAGGTGGTTGTGGGGATTTTAGGATTTTTTGGGATTTGTGGAGTGTGAAGTGAGAGGTGGTGGGGGGGGGTAGGATTGGTGATGTGGGGGAGGTGGAGATAGGTGTAGAGTGGAAGGAGGGTGTGTGGTGTTTTGTTATTGTGGGGAGTGGGGGATAGTGTTTGAGGGATTTTTGTGAGTTAGTGGGGATGTTTAGGGTATTTGAAGTTTGTGTGGGATGTGGAGGGGAGTTTTGGGTGGGGTTTTGTGGGGATGGTGGTTGAGATGGGTGATTAGGGGAGGGATTGGGGGGGGGGGGAGTTTTGATGTGTCACACTACTTGTAGTTTTGGGGGTTATCAAGTTCTCTTTCTGGTTAGTGGGTTTTGTTGGGTGGGGAGGTAGACATTATATGGTGGGCGATTGAGGGGAGTATTCACATACATGGGAGATGTGGGTGGTTGTGGTGTGGGGGGTAGAGACACATTTTTCTTCTGACACTATAGGACGAGTGATGTTGGAGTGGGTGGGTTGTGTGTGAGTGTGTGTTGTTTTTTGAACAGGATTGGTTTTGTGTGAACTAGGTAGAGGTGTGATGTGGGTTAGGTGGAGTTCTGTAGTGTATGACACATGATTATATGATTTTTATTTAGAGAGTTGGTGGAAGATGTTTAGCTCGTAGTGGCTTGGGAGGGTATTTATAGGGGGAGTAGTTTTATATGTTGGTTGTGGTTATAGTAGTCACATTAGAGTGATTTCAGTGGTTTAGATTATACGTTACAGGAGCATTCTTATTATAGGGTAGGGTGTGTTGGTTGTCAGTAGGATGTGATGGTCGATAGCGCGATGGTAGTGGTAGTTAGGAGAGCACAGTGTACAGCTTGTCTCATTTGCGTGAGATAGAGATTTTAGATGTTGTGATATTGTTTAGTGGGTGGATTGGGAGTGTGGGCGGTTGGGGGGGGGTAATGACAGGTAGATGAGTCTACATTTATTTGGGGGAGTTGGTGGGTATTGGGGGGTTTTTGATAGGGGGATTGGGTGTTGTGGTGGGAGTTGAAGGTTTGGGATTTACTGTTTGTAGTGGGGGGAGTAGGTGGATAAATTGTTGGGTAATTGGGGGTTGGTGTTTGTTGGGAATTTTGAAATGTTGGTGTGATTTTTGTATGAGGTGTGTGTTGAAATATTGAGGGAAATGGGTTGGGGTATGTGGGAATGGGTGGGAAATGGGGGAGTTGGGTGTGAATGGTGAGGATTTTGATTTTTTTTTTTGATTAATGGTTTATTATGTTAGTTTGTTGAGTGGTAGGTTTATATGTGTTGGATTATGTCTGTTTTTTTTTTACTTCTTTTTTGTCCAAAAAGAGTGATCTTCAACAGTGATCAGCGTTCTAATCACTATAGATGCTATAAACTCCTTTACACCTTAGACGAGTTACTATTCAGACTTAAAAATGGCTTATTTTTGTGCTTAATTGTGGTTGTATAATAAAAATGTGTTTTTGTTAAATTGGTAGGTTTTTACATGAGTATTTATAAGCTGTGAGAAGAACAGACAGAGTGCGTAAATGACTAAAAAAAAGGCAAAACGGGTTACACAAAAGTGGGACTGGGAAAATTTATATACATCAACTCAATAAGAACCATAAGGAGCAATTCGTTACACAACTGTATATCTCTATATACATCACTTCAATTTTATCACCACTCATCAGTCGACTCTCTTACTGTATCCATCTATTGTACACGAAAACCGAAGTCTGTTTCTATGCAGCGTGACGCCCTTTGGGACTTTTCATTATTATGTCCCTGTGGTTTGGTTATTTAAAGTCATCTTAGCACCTTTTAATGCAAAATATAAGATAGCAGTTGCTTATTTTATAAGCTTTTTTTGAGCTTGAATGTGTTTAAGCTGGTAGAGTATTGCCAAACAGCTTATTGAGAGAGAGAGACCCCATGACTTATATATATACACACCCATATGAAGGCGACAACCTCTACATCTCATAGTCAAACATACTTATCTCCAGAACTTTGTTTCGCGAGCGGACCAATAGTTATACAGCACTATTTTTAATCATTTTCGTTGTTATAAAAAAGTTATAAAGTACTTAATAAAATTGAAAAGTAATTTTTGATAAATACAAAAAAATAGTTTTTAGTTTTCATAATTATGATTATATATATCTATATATCAACTAGCGTTTAAAATCCTTTTTTTAGCACTTAGATTTTAATTTTGATTTGTGTAGCTTTTTTATATTAAGTTTTGAAAATAGTTTTTTTTTATAAAAAATGGAAAAATAATTGACTATTTTTTTATCACCTTTTTAGACTTTTTTCTATCTCTCTATAGAAAATCATTTTTAAAAAATTTTATTAGGGATACAAATTTGCTATCACACAACTATCTCTACACAGCGTATTGTCTAACAATAGAGAGAACAATCATTACGTATTCCTATCTAACTCTTCTCCATAAACACACTCACAGAGTTTGTTATCAAAACTAAGTCTTAATTCATACGAGATCTTCTTATGATACACAACACATAAAATATTTCGATATGTTCTTTATTATAGATCATACTTTATCTCACACTAGTAATCTCATACTGTTTTTAAGTTTTTGCCTTAATTTTCCTGTAGTTTTAGATAACCAATCATAATCTTGTTCCATTCAAGCATCGATTCTCAAAACGCCTCTCGACTTTCAATTGCATTCCTCGTTGGGGATAACGACCCGGGAATCATACTCCTGGATTACTATAATTGTGAATTTTTTGATTCTTACCTTATATTTATATATTTATATATTTATATATATTTTAAAAGGTGTGATCAAATACCAACCACAACCCGTGTCTTTTCTTCTTTCTATTTTCTTAATAATACTAAGTGAGTGTATGATTTTATAGCCCAAGTGTGGGGGCGTGCTTCTTTTTTGGTATGTGGTACCGTTTTTTGTAGGATTCCTCAAGATCATGAAGACCCGTGCTTGTTTTCAATCATCCAATCGCCCAGTCTTCAATCTTCTGCTTATTATGGAATCCTTAATCATGATCATGTATATATATTGTGTTTCCCTTTTCACACTTAGAATTTTTTGCATTTGCTTTTTTCGTTCCTAAGTGTGGGGGTAAAACCCGATATTTTTGAACATTGAGGCCAATGTTCCATTCTAAGTGTGGGGGGATTTCTATCGAAATGTGATCATACATGTGCCTATATGTGTTCCCACGCAACCCCGTTTTGACCAAAATTTTAAAATTTTTATTGTTTTATTATGATATATATATATATAAAAAATGAAAAAAAGATGATGAAAAAGAATGATGAAAATATCAAAGTATAGAAATAAGTAGGCCCGTAGAACTAGGTAGCTTTTGACTTGACCGAGTTTTAAACTCTAGCTTTTTCCTTAGCTTCTTAGACTAAGCGTTTGCTCAACTTTAAAATTTTGCAAAGGACAAAATATGATAGAGTTAAATATAAGTTTGATGCTAAGCGTGGATTAGTTGGATATCTTTAGAGCTCATAGAGGTTAATTGTGGCTTTTATTTAATACAAAAAAAAAAATTCTTTTATTTAGTATATATATAATATAAAAAAATTTAAAAAATTAAAAACATTGTCCATAAAAAAATATAATAAAAATCACAAATTGGTAAAAAAACACCATCAAAATAATACTTTCAACTGAAGTATTATCCATTAATAAGTTCCCGAACCAAAGAAAAAAAAACTAACCTTTTGTGTCTCTCGCGAGGTACGGCTCACATTCGAAAGTTAAACAAACTATAAGAGGGGTATAAGGCGGGTTGTTCCTAGGAACTACAACCCTAAAGGAGAAAGGTTTTTAATAGCTTCGCGCTTTCCTACTCCTCCGCTCCTTTGTGCGTTTTTCTTTTAGAGAGTTACCGAGAAGCGAGTTGATTATTAGGTTTAAGTGTCTTATCTCATTGTCCGTTGTTAAAATATATTGTGAATATATTGTTGAAAAAACCAAAAAAAATACAAAAAAAAAGAAAAAAAATTTAGTATAAATTTTCTTTTTATATTTTAGTGCATGCGCACTCGTTCTCAATCTCGTAATTCTAACCGTCAACAACAACAAGTCAACCCGACTTTTGTTGAACCATTTAATCTTGTGGAACCAATTAAAAATCAAGCTCCTCCCGTAGTTACGATGGACGATAATCGTACTATGGCTCAATTGCTCGAAGCAGCCACCGAGGGTTACGAGGATGCCATCGTTGTGCCCGAAATCACCGCGGACAACTTTGAGCTTAGGCACGGATTGCTTACCCTCGTTCAAAACAAACAATTTTTCGGACATGACAAAGAAGACCCTCATGCTCACATCCGTTATTTCAACAAGATTACTTCTGCGATGAAGTTCCCGAACGTCCCGAGTACGTCGGTTAAGCTTATGCTTTTCCCATTTTCTCTCTAGGGTGCCGCCCGGATTTGGCTTGAAAAAGAACCCCCTCGATCGATTCTTACATGGGATGATCTTATTTCAAAATTCATCAACATATTCTTCCCTCCTTCCAAAACAACAAATCTTCGAAATGAAACCACGAGATTTCAACAATGATTTGATGAAACTTTCTACGAGGCATAGGACTGATTCAATGATCTTCTTCGGGCATACCCACATCATGGATTTTCGAAATTACATCAACTCGATACTTTCTATAATGCTTTAAACTCTAATGATCAAGATTCGTTGAATTCTGTCACGGGTGGTAACTTTTTGGATAAAATGCCCTGTGATTGCCTAAGAATCATCGAGAGCAAATCCAAAATTTCATAACTCACGTAATAAACTGGTTGTTTCTAAAGTGAGTACGAGCACTTCCACCCCCGGTATTTCTCCCGATGTTGCCGAACTTAAAGATATGGTGAAAGCTTTACTTCTCGATAAGAAATCCCAAGCTCCCGCTCCCGTAAAAGCGGTCGAGGAAAGTTGTGTTACTTGTGGTGGTGCTCATTCTTACCAAAATTGTCCCGCCACCGATGGCAACGTTTATCGTGACAATATTCAAGAATATGTTTCCTAAGCCGCCGCTACTAATTTCAATCAAGGAAATACTGGTTACCAAGCCCCGATTGCTAATCAAATTCGACCTCCCGGTTTTCTTCCCGTTCAACAAAACCAAGGAAATAACCAAAATTGTTACAACCAAAACCGAGGGAGTAATTACAACCAAGGCCAAATTTATCGACCTTTGACTAATCAACCCCCTGTTCACCAAGCTCCACCTTACCAAGCTCCAGCTCCGCAAACACAAGGTGTGTCGAAGGATGATTTTTAGAATTATGTCAAAGCTAATGATGCAGTGATGAGAAATATGCAGAATCGGAATCAAAACTTGCAAAATCAAATGACCAATTTAACGAACATGCTTACCAAGTTTGTGAATTCTAATACCGCTTCTACTTCAGGTTCAGGGACACTCCCTAGTAATACCATTACTAACCCGAAGGAAGATTTGAAGGGTATTACCACCCGAAGCGGTGTTGCTTATCAAGGACCCACGATTCCTACTACTAATTCTTCTCCTCCTAAAGTAGTGGAACGTGAAAACGAGGTGACAAAGGACACGGTGCCTCCTACTAATAACGGAAGCACCAAAGATGTCCAACCTCTGGTTGTCCAAGTTCAACCTCATGTACCAAATTCTAAGCCCATTGTTGCTCCCGTTAGTGTTTTGATGCCTAACTTAAAATCGTCAATTCCGTATCCTTCGAGACGTAATGATGAAATGCGCCGTGAAAAAGCTAACGACCAAATTAAGAAATTCTACAAAATCTTTAAAGATTTATGTTTCAAAATTAGCCTCATGGATGCTTTGATTCTTATGCCAAAATTTGCCTCGACTCTTAAAGCTTTAATCGGAAACAAAGAAAAATTAAGTGAAATGGCAAGAACTCCGTTGAATGAGCATTGTTCGGCGATTATCCTCAACAAGTTACCCGAAAAACTTAGAGACCCCGGTAAATTTCTCATACCGTGTGATTTTCCCAGAATGGATGAATGCTTAGCCTTGGCCGATCTTGGCGCTAGCATAAATATCATGCCATTATCCGTGTGGAAAAAGCTTTCTCTTCCGGAGCTCACTCCTACTTGTATGACTCTTGAACTTGCGGACCGTTCTATTATACAGCCGATCGGTATCGCCGAAGATGTCTACCTAAAAGTAGGAAAGTTCAAATTCCTGGCCGACTTTGTAGTCGTAGATTTTGATGCCAATCCCCGAGTCCCCCTAATTCTCGGGAGATCCTTCTTAAAGACCGAACATGCTTGGATTGATGTGTACGAAGTAGAATTAACTCTTCTTGTTGGAAAAGAATCCGTCACATTTAATCTTGACCAAACTTTGAGATACTCCTCTAATTACGATGATATGCCGGCGAACCGAATCGACGTCATTGAAATGGCTTGTGAGGAGTATTCTCAAGAAGTTCTCGGTTTCTCCGATGTGATCGCGAGTGGCAATCCCACTCCTTATTATGACCTGATCGTTTCTACCTCTTCTTTGACTCTCACTCCCTTCGGGGATAGTGATTTTCTTCTCGAGGAAGTCGATGCTTTCCTCGCTCTTGAAATGACCCGACTTTACCGGAAGTTGATGACTCTTACTATGACCCGGAGGGGGATATTCTTCTTCTTGAAGCATTTCTCAATGATGATCCATCATTACCCCCTCCCACTCAAGGAAATTATTTGCCTGAAATTCGAAAAGAACTTAAAGTTTGTGAAGCTAAAAATGATAAATCTTCAATTGATGAACCTCCCAAGGTCGAACTCAAGGACTTACCTCCTCATCTTGAGTATGCATTTTTGGAGGGTGACGACAAGTTGCCCGTCATAATTGCTAAAGACTTGAGTGTCGAGGAAAAAGCCGCTCTCATAAAGGTTTTGAAGTCACACAAGCGAGCCATCGCTTGGAAACTCTCCGACATTAAGGGTATTAACCCGGAATTTTGTACTCACAAGATTCTTATGGAAGAGGACTACAAACCGGCGGTCCAACACCAAAGACGGGTGAATCCGAAAATCCACGATGTCATCAAAAAGGAGGTTGAAAAACTTCTTGACGCCAGATTAATTTACCCGATCTCGGATAGTCCTTGGGTAAGCCCCGTACATTGCGTACCAAAAAAAGGTGGCTTTACCGTTGTTGAAAATGATGAAAATGAGTTAATTCCTACTCGATTGGTTACGGGTTGGCGTGTATGCATTGACTACCGAAAGTTAAATGAAGCCACCCGTAAAGACCACTTTCCACTACCATTTATGGATCAAATGCTCGAGAGATTAGCGGGAAACGAGTACTATTGTTTTCTCGATGGTTTCTCGGGTTACTTTCAAATTCCCATCGACCCAATATCAATGAAAATACAACCATACACAGTTTTCCTTACGGAACGTTCGCCTACCGTCGCATGCCTTTTGGCTTATGCAATGCACCGGGCACGTTCCAAAGGTGTATGATGGCTATCTTTCATGATATGATCGAAAAAACGATGGAAGTCTTCATGGACGACTTTTCGGTCTTTGGGAATTCATTCGGAAATTGCCTCTCTCGTGTAGACAAGATGCTTCAAAGGTGCGAAGACACCAATCTTTGTCTTAATTAGGAAAAGAGTCATTTTATGGTTAAGGAAGGCATTGTCCTTGGCCATAAGATTTCCAAAAATAGGATTGAGGTTGATAAAGCCAAAGTCGATGTGATTGCTAAGTTACCTCATCCCACCACCGTAAAGGGTGTTCGGAGTTTTCTCGGTCATGCCGGTTTCTACCGACGGTTCATTAAGGATTTTTCCAAAATTTCCCGACCGATGACTCATCTTCTTGAGAAGAATACTCCGTTCATCTTCTCCAATGAATGTATTCAAGCTTTTGAAATGTTAAAGAAAAAACTTACTGAAGCTCCAATCTTGATTGCCCCAGACTGGGACCTACCCTTTGAGCTTATGTGCGATGCAAGCGACTTTGCCATAGGTGCAGTCTTGGGGCAACGTCATGAAAAACACTTTAGGCCTATACACTATGCTAGCAAAACAATGAATGAGGCGGAATCGCATTACACCACGACAGAGAAAGAAATGTTAGCCGTGGTGTATGCCTTTGAAAAATTCCGGTCTTACCTCATCTTGAACAAGAGCATAGTGTATACGGATCACTCCGCCCTAAAATATCTCTTTGCTAAAAAAGATTCCAAGGCGAGATTGCTCCGGTGGGTTCTCCTCCTTCAAGAGTTCACATTCAAAGTAATTGACACAAAAGGAGCCGAGAATCTCGCGGCCGATCATCTTTCCCGATTAGAAAATCCGTATGAAAATGTGCTCGACCCAAAGGAGGTAAATGAAAAGTTTCCTCTCGAGACACTTAATATGGTGACTTTTCGTGGTGACTCAAGTACCCCGTGGTTTGCCGATTATGCAAATTACCACGCGGGGAATTTCATTGTTAAAGGGATGTCGTCCCAACAAAAGAACAAGTTTTTTAAGGATGTTAAACACTACTTTTGGGACGACCCCTATTTGTTCAAAATATGTGCGGATCAAATGATCCGGCGGTGTGTGCACGGCCAAGAAGCTGTTGACATCCTCACAGCTTGCCATAGTGGACCCACCGGGGGACATTACGGTGCCAACTACACCGCCAAAAAGGTTTTTGACTTAGGATTTTATTGGCCCACAATTTACAAAGATGCCCATGACTTGGTCACCCGATGTGACACTTGTCAGCGTCAAGGAAAAATTTTGCAACGTGATGAAATGCCTCAAAATTCCATCCAAGTTTGCGAAATCTTTGACGTGTGGGGCAACAATTTTCATGGGGTGCCGATTTCCCGTTCTTTCACGAGGAACAAATACATACTCGTGCGGTTGAATATTTGTCAAAATGGTTGAAGCGAAAGCTCTCCCCACCAACGACGCCCGAGTTGTTTGTCAAATTCTTAAATCTCTCTTACGCCCAATTTAAAAATTTTCGATGCCCCTCGTGCTATCATAAGTGATCGTGGAACCCATTTTTGAAATGACCAGTTTGCAAAGGTCATGCTTAAATACGGAGTTACTCACCGTCTCTTCACCGCGTATCACCCACAAACAAGTGGGCAAGTAGAGGTATCCAATCGTGGCTTGAAACGAATTCTTGAAAGGATTGTGGGTGAGAATCGTGCATCTTAGTCGGATAAACTAGATGATGCACTTTGGGCCTTTCGTACCGCTTACAAAACACCCATCGGGTGTACCCCATACAAGCTCGTGTACGGAAAGGCATGTCATCTACCGATCGAGCTCGAGCACAAAGCCTACTCGTTCTTGAAGCATGCAAACTTTGACCTTGAGACACCGCGGGTGATCACCGTAAAGTTCCACTCAATGAACTAAATGAACTTCGTGATCATGCCTATGAGAACTCTTTGATCTATAAAGAGAAAACAAAGAGGATCCACGACTCAAAGATCCAAACCGCGTTTTAAACGTCGATGATTAAGTCCTCCTCTTTAACTCTCGATTGAAGATGTTCTCGGGCAAGTTGAAATCCCGTTGGCCCGGACCGTTCACCATTTCCCATGTCTTTCCATATGGCACCGTTGAGTTATCCCAAAACTCCTGGCCAAATTTCAAGGTGAACGGTCATCGAATTAAGCACTACTTTGGAGGGGACGTACCAAAATTGGTTGTCTCGGATCTCCAAACCTTCCCCAAGGACAAATGAATTCGAGGATTGGGTCAAGCTTAGTGACCCTAAACAAGTGCTTCGTGGGAGGCACCCCATGCTTATCCATAGTTATATTATGTAGTAATGAATAAGTGTTTTTTTTTGTTGTGAGAGGTGTGCCTCTTTCCATTCTCGTTTGCTTGTGTTTTTGTGATTGTCCAGGATTGTCTCGGATTTTTGAAGCCTCTCGTGCTCTTGGTTTTGTCCTTCGATCACAAGAGCTTCAAATCCTCAGCTTCATTTGGGAAATCCAATATCCAAATCTTATCGACTAACGTTTATCTTTAAGCATACTTAGTAAACGGCTTAGGATTTACGCAGAGACCCTTCTAAAAACATTGAGGACAATGTTTAATTCTAGTATGGGGAGATCTATCGTTTTGATTGTACCTACAGCTGTTTTTTTCACGTAATCCCGTTTTTACCATCAGAATTTCAAAAAAATGAAAAAAATTTAAAAATTTTCAAAAAAATAAAAAAGTGTTTTGCACAATTTTGACTTCCTCTGGGTAGAATAAGAATAAATTTTGACCCGATCGAGCGTGTTGAGCTCTAGCTTGTTCCTTAACTTTTAGACTAAGCGTTCGCGAAAATTCGCGAAGAACGAAAAATGATAGAGTTGATTATGAGTTGGATGTTAAACAAGGATTATTTGGAAATCTTAAGAGCTCATGTGTGTAATTTGTGGCTTTTTCTCCCATAAGCTCCTAACCGGACTAATAATACGTGCTATTTTTGGAGATTAAACTTAAATCAACAATTTTTGAGATGTAGTCAGTAATAATTTTAGTCTTAGTTCAAATTTATACTTAAATTTTCCAAAAAGAAGTCTTCTCTATATCGTGAAATAAAGTGTGAAATGAAAAAAAAAATAATAACAAAAAAAATAACGATGAAAAAAATATAATAAATTGTGGGCTGATAAAAGTTTGCTGTATCTTGCCGGCTCACAACCGATGTTACAGCCTTCTAAAGAAAGCCCATAGTAAGAATAAAAATCCGAGACTGATAAAAGTTTACTGTATCTTGCCGGCTCACAACCAATGTTGCAGCCTTCTAAAAGGTCAAGGAAATCACTAAGGTCGAAATAAGACTCCTGGACCATGGTCGGCTCGCATACCGATGTGGCAGTTGTTTAAAGGACCGAGGTTTAATAATGATACGGCCTTCTAAAAGGTCGAGGGTTACAAATGCATAAATAATATGTTTAATATTAAGTGTGAATTAATAAATAGATCTCTTTTTGTTAAATTTAAATATGCTTTTTAACTTTGACAATTATAATTTAAGTTTTTAAAAAATAAGCTATGTATATACGGGAAACCTGAGAGTTTTTGAAACCTAAGGTCCTTGAGTCCCAATACTAGTCTCTGTGGGGTGTCAAAAGCCTGATCACTTAGCCGCAAGGTTGGGATGTGCCGAGACGAAAGTCGCTACATGGGATGATCTCGCCTGTTGATAGAAATAATGCCTAAAAACATTATTAATATTTTTCACATCCTTACATTTTGATAATCACAAAATATAAAAACATTCAATAAAAAATTAAAACATAAACAAGTAATTAGTGGTTAATATTTATTTCAAACTTATATCACTCCAAGGTATGAATAAATAAATGCTTGATGCATTTTATGATCAAATGAAACTTTTATAAAATGTTGTAAACTTTTTATAAACATCACAAAATATTTTTTACATTTAAAAGAAATGTTTTATTCAAAATAAACATTTTAAATTTCAAAATTTTAGACCTAAAATGGCTAGAATGGTCCAGTAAAACACCTCCCCTGAATAGAAACCAAAAGAGAGCGTCTAATAAGCTCTTGGTGGCGACCCTCTTTAATATTAAAGTGGGCCGGCACCCTATTTAAGGGGGCCGGCCATAGACCCCGCTCCTTCTTTTTGTCCTATAAATACTGGACTATTCCCCAACATTTTTCTCACATTTTGCACTCATTATTTCTGCTCAAAACAGCCCACGTATCCTCTCTAAAATCCTTTGATTATTTAATCATTTAGCTTTGTTTCCAAGTGATCCAAGCTTAATTTCTCAAGTACAAGAGAAGAATACTTTCATCATCAAGTGAAGAAGTATTACACCTTAGTATGAATAGCAAACTTGTTGTATTCATATCACATATTTGTAAATCATTTGTATATCCTTTATTTGTGTGTAGTAGCTAGATCTTGGTGATCTCTACTAGTAGTGTAGAATAGTTTGATTATAATGTAAGTTGGTTAAGTGAAGTTGTGAAGTTGTGAAGAAGTGGTGAAGTCGTGAAGAAGTTGTGAAGTCGTGAAGAAGTTGTAAAGTTGTGAAGAAGTTGTGAAGTCGTGAACTAGTTGTGAAGTTGTGTTGTGATAGATTGGTTCTAGCTAAGATTAAAACTCGACATCTAGCTTAGTGTCGGAAAATTGGATATAAGCAACGTTTGTGTACGGTATTTCTTCGTCCATAAAGAGTTTGTTGACATAGTAAGAAAACTCTCAAAAAGTTTGGTCTCGGGGAGTGAGAGCCGAAGAGGAGATTCGTAACCGAACCACTATAAATCCTTGTGTTGTGGTTTGATCTTTCTAACTCTTAACTTTATTTGCTTTTACGATATTTGTATTGAGTTCATATTGTGCCTTGTTGAATTCACAAAAAGTCGAATTTAAATTTTTATAAACAAACTAAACATTAAATTAAAAAGTGGTAAACTATTCAACCCCCCCTCCCCCTTTTTAGTTTTCCACAATTGGTATCAGAGCCACGTTAAACAAGATTTTTAAAATAAATTGTATTTTAAAACTTGAATCGATCTATGGAATCGGAAAAATATTTAGAAGGGCAATCTATGCAAAGACCACCACTATTTGAAAGTGATGGATTTATTTATTAGAAAAATAGATTCGAAACTTATGTGAAGTCAAAAGATCTAGATCTTTGCATGTTATTTACCGATAGGTGATTATCCTCTCATTCAATTAATCTCGTGAAACTAAATGGATAGAAATGAATTCTTTTCACAAACAAAATGATGATCTTAAAAAGAAACTTGCTAAAAATAATAAAGCCAAAATGGTAATTTATAATGCTTTACCACGTAAAGAATATGAAAGAATTTTTATGTGTCAAACCGCAAAGGAAATTTGGGATACTTTGTTAATCACTCATCAAGGTAATAATCAAGTCAAAGCAAATAAAATAGATCTTCTTGTTCAACAATATGAACAATTCATGATTCCGGAAGAGGAATCAATATAAAAATCTTTTGCTAAATTTCACACTATATTAACTAGTCTAAAAGCACTATAAGGGTTTTTCTAGCAAGAATTAAGTTAGGAAGTTTTCTTAGGGCATGCATCCTAACGGCGCGCAAAAGTCACCGCAATAATGAATCGAAAGAATCTAACAACTCTTTCACTTGACAAACTATTGTAAATTTATAAGTTCTATGAAAGAAGTAATGAAGAAGACTCCGTAAACCGTCAAAACAAAGATAACAAAGTAGATCTATGCCTGAAGCTAGAAAAGAATCTATGGATGAAGAAAGTTCAACACTCCGAAAGTGAAGATAAGAATACGCATGGCCGTAATAAAGTTTTTTGTTTTTTTTTTTTACTCAAGAAATTCCTTCAGAAAGACAAGGACATTCGTAAAACAACGCATATGAAGAAAGAAGATCATTCCTAAAGAAATAAAGATGACAAAAATAAGACAAGTGAAAGAAAATGTTTCAAGTGTGGAGATCCAAATCATCTCATCGGAGAATGTCCGAAACAATTAAAATATCAAAATCAAAGGGCGTTCGTAGGAGGAGCTTGGAGTGATAGCGACGATGATGAAGAGGAGAAGACAAAGGACGAAAAGTGTCTTATGGCTAAAGATTCCAATGAGGTACTTTCTGAAACCGAATATTTTAGTGATGATCATTCAACACATAAAAAAAAAAAAAAAAAAATAAAATGAAAATGACAAGAAAAATGACATAGCTAATGAATATATTAGACTATGGCAAACCTATTATTAAAATTCATGGCTAAAAAATAAAATTCTAAAATCAATCAAAAATAAACTCTAGAAAATGAAGTACTAGAATTAAAAGATAAACATCTAGGCATAGAAAAAGGTAATTGGGGGGGGGGGGTGGGGGGTGGTGGGGGGGGGGGGGGGGGGGGGGGGTGGGGGGGGGGGGGGTGGTTTGGGGGGGGGGGGGGGGGGGGGAGGGGTGAAGGGAGTGGGGGGGGTGGAAAAGGGGGAAGTAATTGAATAATGCAAATTATGTCCATGAACTTAAGTTTGAAAATGAGGAACTTAGAAAAGAAATATCTAGGCTAAATCAATTTAATGATAGCAGTCATTCACTTAAGAAAATAATAAGTTCTCAAAAACCTTCCAGAGATAAAACCGGTTTGGGATTTAATTTTACCAAAGGATCACCTACCGAAACCAAATAAGTAAAATTTGTAAGAGCTCAAGAAGTCGAATCAAAAGAAAATTTGATGGAATCAAACCCAAACTCAAAACCAAAATTTATACTTATAAACAATACTAAAATTCCTATTGCAAGTGATGATGAAGTAAAATATTTTTACAAACCCTCCTTAAAACCCGGAGTCAGATTTACTAAACCCATAATGAGGTCTAAAACTCCACCTCCGAGAATGACTAATAATCCTCGTCCTCGGTCTAAAACACCTCAACCTAGGAGAGGCCAACGTAAACAAAACTATCCTAATCACATAATAATGAACCATTCACATCCACTTAGTTTCACTCAATGTGGAAGTTGTTTACCATGTATGTGCCAAAACCAAATGCAAAACATATGCGGAAACAATAACCTCGGATACATGAAACGTTGGGGACCAAATGGCTAAGTCATCACAATCTTTGAAGTGGTATGTTATCTACTAACATTCTTTGTCTACGGACTAAAGAATTCATGATAAGGTTCCCATGAACCCTTATCATTTACATTCTGAAGACATTAACGAAGACTATTCTAAAGTCTAAGGTACGTCTCACTTTTCATATTCGTAGAATATAGATTACAAGTAAATGTCTATGTGTTACTATCATAATGTAGTATAATTAGTTCTTAAAAATAATAGTGTAGTCTCTAGAAATACCATTTGTTGGTTTTCTAGCTTTGAAGAGATTAGTTCTTTATGAACTACTCTTTCGTTTAGATTATAATCATACGTCTACAAAATGGAAATCTTCTATGACCACGTAGCAAACTCACGGAGATGAAGAAGAGCAAGCTAGTGGTTAACAATTAACATAGAAGTAGGATTAGTCACGCAACGATCATAGACACACTATGGATGAAACAAACTCCCTTCGACTTCAACGATCGTCTCGGATCCATGTCAACCATCGTCTACGTCCATCAGAATCAATTTTCTTTTTACATATTCTCAACTACGTCTTGCTATCTTATTATTTTCTCTATCCATTCTCGTCTTATCTCAAATCGAATCAATTAATTTTCTTTTCGAAGAAATTAATTCCTCCTCCTTGCAAGAAAACTCATTTCTAAATCGCCTCTCAAATTGACGCTTGATTATCTCATCCGAAATAGTCAAAGAAATTTTTTTAATTAAACAAAGGATTAATTAAAAAAATTGTCAATATTCATTCTCACAAAAACTGGCCAAAAATCGAATGAAAATTTTTTTTTGGAGGGCGGCCCCCTTAAAATTAAGGGGACCGGCAGTGTTAATTGGGCGGCCCCCTTAATTATTTAAGGGGGCCGGCCACTGGAAAAATAAACACTCCCCATTTCAGACGATTTTTCTTATACCCAAACACCATTTTTCTCTTTTCTTCCTCCTCCACCTGCTGTGAACGAAACCCTCTCACCATAACCTTCAAAAATCATACCTCAAATCACCAAATTAACCAAAATTCGCAAGGGGTAATCACTAACAAATCAATCAACAACATCTATTGTAAGTTTTTCATCATTCCTTTCATTTGATTTCATCCAATTTTGCTCTCAATCAAAATTGGATGTTCTTCATCATTTTCATATTTTTTTCATTTTGTTTTAGGATTTCCATAACTATAATGATACCCGTAGTCATAGGAACACTACATTCTTGATAGAATTGAATCAAAACACTAATTGAGTTACAAAAAAAAATTGGTTCGAAATTCTCATAAATATACATACATATTTTTCTAATCTTAAAACAAAGTTTATACATTGTTGATTCATGCCAAAAACATGTTAAAACAACATTAATTTGCCCATCAAAACATACATTTCTAAATGTATACTTTTCAAATCAATAGAAAATGTATTATAAAAATAAAGGGGTGTTTGGTTCGTTTCTTAGGATCAATTTTTAGAGTCGAAATAACCACCACCATAATTTTGTCGCTTGTATAAGTCATCAAGATATATAATTCATATATATGTTGATATATTTTGTGATTGGTATAAAATAAGGGAGCGTTTGGTTTATGATCTTGGTGTTGAAATATATAACTAATATATATTCTTCCACATCATAGATTAAGTCAAAAATAAATTAAGGTACATATGGATCACTTCTTAGTTTTTTATTTTTGGTCGAAGTAATCCTTGTCCCACATTTGTCATTATACTAAAATTCATTTTATTTAGTATAATTTTTTTTTTCATTTTATGTTGTTGATAACTTGTTTAGGTGACAAAATGCCAAGAGCTACTTCCACCGATATATCCCTTACTAAATCCTACATCCCTAAAGTATCCAAAATCCCCGGCATCTCCCCTACCATTGCCAAATTCTACAAATCTATTGAAAATCGCAACATTCACGAAGGACGTGTTGTTGATCAAGCCTACTACAAATCCAACAACATCGAGCGTCTCTTCACAAACATTCGCTTCGATTGTCTCTTTAAAATCAACGAACCGATTGTTCCAAGATTCATTCTTGATTTCTATAGTCAAGTCACGGTTCAAACCGATGAATATGGCTATCTTGTCATCTCCTTTATGATTCAACATGAATTCATAACTCTCACTCTTGCCCAATTCGGTCAAATCCTCAAAATTCCTTACAACGGTCAAGCCGTGTTCACCAACGAGTGGGACCTTGGATCTCTTGAGTATTCTCAAGAAACCGAGGGACCATATTCCACCGACCTTCCAACTCCTGACGATATTCGTCGACTTCTTGAATTGGAACATGTCATGATAGACCGTACCATTAAAAGTCAAACCGTCACCCTCACTCCAAATCAAATCCAACTAAGACCCGACATGAAGCAATAGGAAGAACTCATTCGAGAGAATGTGTTTGGACTAGGAGGACATCGGGACCATCTCCCCGCTTGTTTTGCTCATATGTTGTATTGTGTTGTTGCCGAGGAACAATACAATCTTGCTTACTTCTTTGTCAAACGAATCGAATATGCTAGAGCAAATCCAACCGCTAATCTTCCATACGGTATGTTCTTGACTCGTCTTTATCGTCACATCATGGAAGTATATCCTCATCTCGACAATGGCATTTATGACATTGTTGATCGAGTCATGCGTCCTCTTGCTCTTAAACAAACTTGGAGACCTCGAAGTGATTGTGGCAAGGCACGTCATTCCGTCTCATCATCACGGCACGTCATCTCATCAACATGATGATGATGTCGAAACTTATCGTGCAAGTACTCCGTCTCCTACCACCTATCTTAACTCTCTTAATCCACTCAACTACCAAAACTACAAAATGCCTTCCGCTTCCGAACAAACCGATGAAACTCTCTTTGAACGACAAACCACCTTGCTCAACCAAACGCAAGAAATGCATATGGAGATGCGCGGAGGTTTCAAGTCATTTGGAAAGGCACTAAAAGGAGTGTTTAGCAAGAAGAAGAAATGAAGACATAGGAGTGGAGTGAACTAGATGGCTAAATGTAGTTTAAGACAATTTTTAACTTGATTATGTGTATGTTATTAACAACTTGTGTGGTGATCATCCGATATATTCGGAAAGACTTATATGTTGGTTATCTTTTAGGTACTTATTTGCTATGATGCCTTAAACCTTTGGTTGTTTTATTAAATCAACTAGTTATGCCATTTTGGTTTCATGATTTAATGTGTTTATTATATGTTATAAGATTAAATATGCTTATAAAACTCTATAGGGCTTGCTGCAAATAAACCACCAAAACAAAAATACCCTCACAAAAATCCTGAGAAAAATAGTTTTTCTGTGAAAAATGGGACTAACAGTGGGCGGCCCCCTTAATTCACAATGGCCGGCCCCCTTAATTTTAAGGGGACCGCCCCCTATTTAAGGGGACCGCCCTTAGCCCTTCACGGGTAAAACAGTATTTTTCACTGCTTTTTGCCTTCTTTTACCTAGTATCAGCTATCTTTACCCAGAATGCTTGAACAACATTTGGAATTCCCTAAACTTATCCAAATTCATTCCATTTTCAAACAAATCTCTTCCCATAAATTCCCTCCAAATGCATAACACCAATTCACCATCTCCTTCACTCATCATCAACAACCATACACATTCATGGCCTCCACTAGAGCTTCCATTTCCAAGGTCTCCAAGAGACCAAAAATCAACATCATTCCACCAAAACAATTGTTTGTGGATTTAACCCAAGATGACACAAAAACTCCATCACCCAAACTTCCAAATTCATCACCTAGTGCTCCTAATGCACCCTCCAAAACACCATCAACCAAAGACACTTCTTCATCTTCAATTGATTACATACCCAAATCACCAACATCATCAACATCACCCTCACCAAATGGTTACTTGAACCCATCAACATCTCCTCCTCCAAGAGTTTCTCCACCACCTCCAACTCAAGATAATGCATCAATGGACATCACTCTCACTCTTTCCCCAAATACCCCACTTGATGTCCAATTTGATACTCCATCACCTTCACCACCTATCATTGCACATCCTATCCCTTGGAATTTCCTTGAAGCACATGGTAACTCATGCCTTTGTTGTATCCACAACCGAACCCTCATTTTCGGGTTAAGTGATGAACTTCACTATATGTTTTCATATATTGAACACATGCTCTCACAACCACCAATCATCATCACACCACCTCCACCATCATCCCCAAACTAAACATGCTTTATGTTTAGTCTCTCAAATAATTGATCCTCTACCATTTTGCATGCAAGTCCTATGGAGCTTTACTAGTTATAGGACTTTTGTACTTTTAATTTCATGTATGTTAGCATGTTATTTTCCTTATGTATGCATGAGTGTGTTTCACACACTACTTTAATTTTAATGAATGATCATTGTTGGTTGTATGTCATATTTTTCTTCCTTGCTACATGTTAGAAATATTTGTATTGTTCTAACCCATTTTGTAGCCAAGAAACCATAGCTCGATTCCTTGGTGCCCTCGAACGAGGGGGAGCACACATCAAGGGGGAGCATTTATTCCGTCGATTTTACTAGCAATCCTCGACGATGCCTTTTTGATTCTACAAAAAGGGGGAGAAATGACATAAAACTCACTAAATACTTGTTTAAAAATAATTTTACATTTAATGAGTTTAAATTTTGTAATCATCAAAAAGGGGGAGATTGTTGATAAAATATAATGCCTAAAAACATTAATAATATTTTTTCACATCTTTACGTTTTGATAATCACAAAATATAAAAACGTTCAACGTAAAATTAAACGTAAACAAGTATTTAGTAGTAAATATTCATTTCAAACTTATATCACTCCAAGGTATGAATAAACAAATGCTTGATGCATTTTATGATCAAAAGAAACTTTTATAAAATGTTGTAAACTTTTTATAAACATCACAAAACATTTTTTACATTTAAAAGAAATGTTTTATTCAAAATAAACATTTTGAATTTCAAATTTTCGGACCTAAAACGGCTAGAAATGGTCCAGTAAACACCTCCCCTGAATAGGACAAAAAGGAGCGTCTGAATAAGGGGCGCCCCCCTTAAATACATGGGCGGCCCCCTTAATTATAAGGGGGCCGACACCCTATTTAAGGGGGTCGGCCATAGACTCTGCTCCTCCTTTTTGTCCTATAAATACTAGACTATTCCCTAACATTTTTCTCACCTTTTGCACTCATTCTTTCTGTTCAAAGAATCTGTTCCCCATCTTCTTCCTTAACTACGTTATCTAATTCATCTCGGAATCAAACTTGTAATTTGGTATCACCATCCTTCTCAGTTTATACTCCTACCCCACCTCAAGTATTTGAAATAGGAAAATGTTCAGATAAGATGTATCTGAAACATCATGAGAAACAAGTCAAAGATATCTTGAATTATTTAGATGAACTTTATCTTCACCGCATTGAGAGAATAAAAGAAGGACGTATTAATGGTAACAAACTAAAGACCGAACTTAAAAGAATCCGTACTCAGATTATCAGACTTCAAAAGAAGCGGTTAGGGCAAAATGATAAGATTGCCTTTGCTCACTACAGAATTTCTGATCTTGAACAAATCATTGAGAAAATCCAAGCTCGTTACCAAACGAATCAGGAATATCTTTAGGATGTCATCTACCAGCTAAAAATCAACAAACTCTTAGACTAGTTATAGCTTTATCCTAGCCACGGGATGTGTGGTATAAATAAAAACGCTTGTCAAATCTTGACTATTTATAGTAAGAAGGCAAGTTATTTATGAAGGCAATCCCGTTGCATACCTTATTTCCAGCTTATCTCTCTTTCATCATCATCTCCATCATTTGCATCATTATCTCCGTCTTCATCATTATGAATCATACCATAACCTCTAAGTGCTTAAAATTCAAAAATGAGCATTACTCTTTAAGTATTTTAAGCATCACATTTTATTTTATTACCTTATGATGTCATTTTTACTACGTGTTGTCTTATGTTGATAGAATGCCTCCCAAAAGAACGTCAACATCTGAAACACCGACCATAACTTTGGCTGCCATCCAGCAACTGATTACTGATGGCATTTCCTCAGCTCTGAAAGCACAAGCTGCTACCATGACAAATGCCAACAATCCCAACAGGAACACCGGACCTACTGGAACTCCTGTAGCAAAAATGGGAAACTATAAAGTATTCGTTAGCTGTCAACCTTTCTACTTCAATGGTACGGAAGGAGCAGTTGACCTCATTCGCTGGTTTGAACGGACTGAATCAGTATTTTCTCGTAGCAACTGTGCCGAGGAAAACAAAGTGACATTTGCTACCGGTACTTTAACCGATGATGCCCTGTCCTGGTGGAATTCATACGCTCAACCTATTGGAATAGATCAAGCCAATCAAATCACTTGGACCGAATTAAAAAGACTCTTAACCAACAAGTATTGCCCTCGAACTGAATTTAAGAAAATGGAAGACGAATTTTACAACTTGGTTGTGAAAGGAAATGACCTTAAGACTTACATTAGAAGATTCTAGGAATGAGCCCTTTTATGCCCAAACATGGTACCAAATACTGAGAAACTTGTAGAAGTCTTCATTAGTGGATTACCCAGAAGTATTGAAGGAAATGTTACTGCCTCGAAGCCTCAAACTTTGGAGGAAGCCATCAACATAGCCTAGAGATTAATGGATCAGATAATAAAGCGTTATTCTGTGCAAGAAACCAATGATCATAAGCAAAAGTTTGAAGATAAGAGAAACATCATCGACAACAACAACTACCCCAAATATCGTAACAACAATCACTCCAAAAATCGCAACAACGATAACTATCAAAATAACCACAACAATCACAACCATAACAATGATTACCACCACCAGCAAAATAGAAGACAAGAAACCTTCAAAACTTATACTGCCACCAACGGATATATTGGAAATCATCCTTTGTGTGAAAGATGCACCCTACATCACATAGTTCCTTTTACTGTCAAGTGTCAAACTTGCAACAAGATAGGACATCTAACCAAGAACTGCAGGAACAAAAGACCAACCACTAGAAATAATCTTCAAACAATATCCGTAACTTGTAATACCTATGGAAAGAAAGGACATTATGCGAATCAGTGCTCAAAAGCAAAGAACCGGGCCATAAAAAAGCATACTTAGAGACAAGTTTGCTTTTTGTTCACTTTAGAATTTCTACCCTAGAAACAACTCTCGAGGATATTAAAGTCTTCTTCAATCTGAAAAACTCCAATGCAAAAAATAAAAAACTCTAAAACAAGCTAAAATAGAATTAGAAAATGAAGTACTAGAACTAAAAAACAAATTATCTAGGTTAGAAAAAGGTAAGGAAATAATTGAAGAATGTAAATTATGTCAAGATCTTAAGCTTGAAAATGTGGTGCTTAGAAAAGAAATATCTAGGCTAGATAAATTTAATGATAGTAGTCACTCACTTAAGAAAATAATAAATTCTCAAAAGACTTCCGGAGATAAATCCGGATTAGGTTTTAATTTTACCAAAGGATTCACCTAGCCTAGCGAAACCAAACCAAGTAAATTTTGGTAAAAGCTCAAAAAGTCGAGTGAAAAGAAAATTAGGATAGAATCAACCCAAAATTTATACTTATAAATAATACTAAAATTCCTATTGCAAGTGATGATAAAGTAAAACGTTTTTACAAACCCTCCTTAAAACCCAAAGTCGGATTTACTAAACCCATAATGAGGTCTAAAACTCCACCTCCTAGAATGACTAATAATCCTCGTCCTCGATCTAAAACACCTCAACCTAGGAGAGACCAAGGTAGACAAAACTATCCTAATTACATAATAAGAAAAACCATTCACATCCACTTAGTTTTCACTCAATGTGGAAGTTGTTCACCATGTTACGTGGCCCAAAACCAAATGCAAAACATATGCGAAAACAATAACCTCGGATACATGAAACGTTAGGGACCAAATGGCTAAGCCATCACAATCTTTGAAATGGTGTGTTATCTACAAACATTCTTTGTCTACGGACTAAAGAATTCATGACACGGTTCCCAATGGACCCCTTATATATTACATTGTTAAGTACATTTAACGTAGATTAACTAAAGTCTACTGTAACGTCTCTCTTTTCAATATTCGATAAATATAGATTATAAGTAAATGATTATGTTGTTATCAATGATGATTAGTATAATTAGTATTTTTAAAAATAGTGGTAGTCTCTAAATATCATTTGTTTGTTTTCTAGCTTAGAAGAATTAGTTCATTATGAACTAATCTTTTGCGTAGATTATAGTCATTCGTCTACAAAATGGAAATCTTCTATGACCACATAGCTATACTCACGTAATGAAGAATAAGCAAAGCTATTGGTTACAACTAACATAAGAAATAGGATTAGGCGCTATGGCGAAAGATCATAGACACACTAATGGATGAAACAAACACCCTTCTACTTCAACAATCGTCTCGGCTCCATGTCAACCAACATCTACGTTTATCGGATCAACTTCTGATATTCTCAACTAACTTCCATTAATTTTCATTATCATCACTATCAATTCTCGTCTCATCTAAATCGAATCAATTAAATTTTTCTATTCAATAAATTAATTTCTTCTCCTTGCAAGAAAACTCATCTTCTAAATCACCATCTTCAAATTGACGTATTGATTATCTCGTTCGAAATAGTCAAAGAAACTTTTTAATTAAACAAAAGGTTAATTAAAAATTGTCAAAATCATTTCTCCACAAAAAACAGGCCAAAAATTCTTCTATTTTTGGGCGGCCCCCTTAATTATTTAAGGGGGTCGGCCACTGGAAAAACAAACTTCCCTTTTTCATTCGAAAATACATAGCCAAACACTATTTTTTTTCCTTCTTCCCTCTTCCACCTGCTGTGACGAAAAACCCACCACCATATTCACCAAAAATCAAACTTCAAATCATTCCAATTAACCAAAATCCGCAGGCAATTACAAACAAATCATCAACATCATCCTTTGTAAGTTTTACATCATTTTTTTAATTGATTTCACATATCCAATTTGCTCCCAATCAAAATCGGGTGTTCTTCATCATTCAAAGGGGGCTTATCTAGATCATAGGCACAAGAATAATGGATCTTACACACTCAAGAAATTTGAGTATGTAACTCCATTAGGGGAATTCAAGTCAGTAATGACTTGGGTTCCTAAGAGAGTTTAACTCCTTTAATTGTGTGTGCAGGGCAATCCAGAAGAGGAACTAAAAGATCATGCTATTATTGATAGTGGTTGCTCTGGAAGTATGACAGGAGACAAGGACAAACTCTCAGATTTCAAGGATTACAAAGGAGGTTATGTAGCTTTTGGTAATGATCCTAAAGGAGGAAGAATCACAGGAAAGGGAACCATCAAGACATCATGCATAGATTTTGAGAATGTCAGCTATGTGAAGGAACTCAAATTCAATCTCCTATCTGTCTCTCAGATCTGTGACAAAAAGCATAATGTTCTCTTTACTGATACTGAGTGTCTAATTCTATCGCCAGAATTTAAGATTGTTGATGAAAACCTTGTGCTTCTCAGAGCTCCTAGAAAGAATGATGTATACAGTCTGAATCTCAAGAGTATCATTCATTCTGTAGATACGTTTAAGTGGAGGACTGCTTATAAAGTATGGACTTTGAAAGAAGATTTGATGCTATTCTTAAGGGGAGGTATAAAGTCAGAGATGATTGACTTTTTAAGATATGATGAAATTGTGGTTAGTTTTGCTACTTCGTGTGATTCAGGGTTGGATTTGAAGAGATGCTATCTGATATAGGAAGATTTTGTTACTTGATTTGATCAATAATGCTTCATAAAAAGAAAGTACTGCTTGGCTAGAGTAAAAGAAGAAAGTCTCTGATGGAAGTACTGGTTTGAATGAAGTTGATGTTAATTCAGGTGATTCTCAAATGATGGATGTTGATGATACTATTTCTGCTGAAGTTCTTGAAGGTACTGCTGAAGTTCATGAAGGTATTGCTCAAGTAAATGAAGGTACTGCTGAGGTAAATGAAGGTACTGCTGAGGTAAATGAAGGTACTACTGAGGTAAATGAAAGTACTGCTGAAGCAAATCTAAGTATGATTCAATGGAATGAAGTGGGAAAATGAAGCCGGTCCTTCAACCTTAAAGATGAGTCTGATGAGTGCATTCAAGATGATACCTTAAATGCTGATATCTTTGTTTAATATTCAAGACCAAGAAGAGGGCAGGACTACCATTCCTGCGTAAATTCTCTTGAGCAAGAAAGACCTGAATCACAAACTTTAATTCTTGTCCAAAAGATATAAGGTAAGGGTCTACTGAAGGAAGAACAAAAGAAGAAGCTTACTCTTCAAACAATTAAGAGCTGTGAGACAGATAATGATGAAGAAGTTGCTAGAAAAGTTGCAGCTGAATGGGAAGAAGAGGAGGAAAGAAAAAGACTTGCTGGTCTTGAAAGACTACAAGCTGAATTAGAGGATAATGAGATGATTTTACTGAAGAACAAAAGGCAAAGTTTTTGGTGGAGACTATAGCTGCTCAAAGGAGATTTAGAGCAGAGCAACAAGCAGCATTAAGAAGAAGCAAACCTCCTACCATTTCTCAGCTAAGAAATCAGATGATGAAGTATATAAGGAATGTTGGTGGTAAAGCTTATAGAAACCTCAAAAACAAGAGTTATGAAGAAATCAAGGATATTTATGAAAAGGTGAAGAGGTTCAATGACAAATTTGTTGCTATTGGGTCAACAGAAGATGAACAAGCTATTAAGGAGATGAATGTAAAAGCTAAAGAACCTTCAAAGAAGAGAAAAGGTACCATTAGAAAAATGAAGTCATCAAGGATAATCAAAAAGAGAAAAATACAAAAATCAGATGATGAGCTTAAGAATTTTCTAAAGGTTGTGGATTTTGAAGGTGATAGTGCACAAGATGTAGAAGTTATGGAACAACGTTCTTTGATCTCAAGATTTTCGATTGTTCAATCACCTGAAGGGGAATATATTGCTGTTCAAAGTCAAATGGCATATAAGAGTTCAACACTCTCAATGAAAGTTTTGCATATATTGGAAGACAAGGACTTGAATCACTTGCATAGATTGTGCTAGGAAGTACTATGAACATATTCCTTTCAATGGGCTTAGGTTTGAAATACATGGAGAATCTAACAACTATGATGGAAACAACCGAAGAAAGTGATGATGAACTATGGAGAAATCAGACTGAATGGGAAATCATAAGATGGAGATTGTATGAGTCCACAGGGGTGCATATACTGGAACTGGAGAATGGGACTATGATACATATGTTGGTAGAACAAAGGTATCCACTTACAAGAGAGCTTATGCAAAGAATGTTAGAGCATAAGTTAGAAGTTCAAAAGGAAACAGAGGATGCTTTGAATTTAATAAGATTTGTGATGAAGCAAAAGGAGGATTTGGAAAGAGAAGAAGAATGATTCTGGTATGGTATCTAATTTATCAAATATGTTTTTAATAAAATTAACTTATGTTTTTGATAAATGAGAAAGATAAGTACTAGAAGTACTTTGTTGGAAAGTACTGTCAGCTTAATTGATTTTTGATAAAAGAGTAAAACAAAATGATTTGGTGAATAAATAGTTTTAAATGTGCAAAAAGGTTTAAGGCACAAATGATTGAAGGAAAATAAAACTGTTTTAAGGGATTGAGGGGTTGGTTAACCACCCACACAAAACAATGGTACTCAATTCACCATGTCTAGCAGACATAAGAATTGACTAGTCAATCAAACAGTTTTGGTAAAGACATCTCAAATCTGTTGATGGTTGACAGTTTACCAAAAATTGTATGGTGCTCAATACACCATGGTATTGCACTGAAGTATTGACTACTCCAGAGCAAACGGCTTTTGGTAAAGAGAACTCAAATCCGTTGATAGCTTTAATAGTTTGCTCAAAACTATATGGTTCTCAACTCACCAATGTTTAAATTACTGAGAGTTGACTAGTCCTGAGCAAACGGTACAGGTTAAAGACATGGCACAATCCGTTCTTGGGTTGTGATAGTTTACCAGAAATATTCAGGTTTTTCAACTCATAGGTTTCACGTTCTTAAGTAGTTGAAATGGTTTAGTCCTCATGGAAGACTTACCTTTCTATGGTACAATGGAACTGACTAGCCCAAGAGTGGATGGCTACTTGGTAAAGGCTCATAAAATCCATTTATGTTCTTGTGGTGGCCAGTTGCTGTTGAAGATTTGATTCAAGATGGATGTGATTTTGTTTTGTGACAAAGATTTAAAGATCACAAATACTCAGACATATCTTTACATTAAAGAGTGAAAGTGTTATCAAGACTTCAAAGATCTGTAGAGGTGAAGGCTAAACAAGAAAAAGGTATGTTTGAATATTCAACTGATCTGAATACTAATCAAGATGAAGATACAAGCTGTGCATGGAAGAAGATTGAAAAAAAAATCTCAATAAGAAGTTTTAAACTGAAGAAAACTTGAAGTTAAGCAAGTTAACATCAAGTTAGGGGAGGATTGTTAGGAAATATTGTAAAAGTACGCGCTGGCAGAGAACAAGTACTGTTCAGAGATTGTTAAAGTACTGGTAGGTATAGAAAAAGTACTGTTAGCAATATTCAAAGTAATGCTTATTAACAGTTGTTAGAGTTTAGAAGGATTGTATAGAGAAGATATACATGACGAGTTGTTATTCGGAGAAGTAAGCTGGGCAGGTTGTAAGCTAATAGGGTTAATCTTTGATGTCTAATAAAAGGCCCCTTGGAGGCATAGTTAGGTACGAGTAGAGTATTAGAACAAGTCTTAGAAAAGTGTTAGCGAATAGTATTATTATTGTTTAGAATCTGTAAAGGTTAAGGAGGTTCAAGGTGTGATAATAAAAGTCAATATTTTGATTATTGCAGTGTGTTCTTCTAATATTATCAATTAGATTTGCATAGTTGATAGTATTCAGTGTCAGCGTTTCATAGTTATTATCTTGGATTTATTCAAGGTAGTAATATCATTTACAAGCTAAAGGTTCAACATATTAGAGTACATCAATCCTACAAAACGTTTATAAAATGTTGTAAACTTTTTATAAACATCACAAAACATTTTTTTACATTTAAAAGAAATGTTTTATTCAAAATAAACATTTTGAATTTCAAATTTTCGAACCTAAAACGGCTAGAAATGTCCAGTAAACACCTCCCCTGATTAGGACAAAAGGGGAGCGTATGAAATAAGGGCGACCCCTTAATTACAAGGGCTGGCCCCTTTAATTTTAAGGGGAGCCGGGGGGCACCTATTAAGGGGGCCGGCCATAGACTCTGCTCCTCCTTCTTGTCCTATAAATACTGGACTATTCCTCAACATTTTTCTCACCTTTTGCACCCATTCTTTCTGCTCAAAACAGCCCACTTATCCTCTCAAAAATCCTTTGATCATTTAATCATAAAGCTTTGTTTCCAAGTGATCCAAGCTATATTCCTCAAGTGCAAGAGAAGAATACTTCCATCATCAAGTGAAGAAGTATTACACTTTAGTGTGCATAGCAATCTTGTTGCATTCATATCACATATTTGTAAATCAATTGTATATATTGTAGTTGTATGTAGTAGCTAGATCTTGGTGATCTTTGTAAGTATAGTTAGATCGTTGTGATCTTACCAAGTAGTGTTAGGTAGTTGTGATATAAGTAGTGTGGTGAAGTGAAGTCGTGAAGTTGTGAAGTTGTGAAGAAGTCGTGAAGTTTTAAAGAAGTCATGAAGTTGTGAAGAAGTCGTGAAGGTTTAAAGAAGACGTGAAGTTGTGAAGAAGTCATGAAGTTTTAAAGAAGTCGTGAAGTTGTGAAGAAGTCGTGAAGTTTTAAAGAAGTCGTGAAGTTGTGAAGAAGTTGTGAAGTTGTGAAGAAGTCGTGAAGTTGTGAAGTCGTGAACAAGTCGTGAAGTTGTGTTGTGCTAGATTGGTTCTAGCTAAGATTAGAACTCGACATTTAACTTAGTGTCGTAAATTGATATAAGCAACGTTGTGTATGGTT
>BQNB010018992.1:18057-67473 GCA_026074375.1 Tanacetum coccineum | reverse complement strand
TAATTATTGTACTAGACTAGATCTATCCGCTGCGCACTCGTATGAGTTAATGGTTAACTTGATTGTTAAATTCCAACAGGAATGCATTATGCACTACCTAGAAGTCTATTCGTTTTATAAAAAAAATATACCAAGTGATAGCACCAAGGCTGTCAAACTCGCAAGTTTACACGTAAGATCGTACGATCTTACGTGTCCACCTGATAAAATCGTGTAGGATCGGTGTAGGATCGCAAGTAAGATCGTAAACTCGTGCGTAAGATCGTAGGATCGCGTGTCGATACGAGTTTACCAAATTACCAAGTTACTAACTTATTGACTTACATACATATTAGCCCATTACTTTTTAGGCCCAAAAAGGAACAATACGAGTCCGCTGATCTTAGTAACAAGTATTGACATTTCATTCATAAATTTTCTAATCAATATACCTAATTATTTACTTTTTCCAAATTGAAATTACATGAAATAAATTAGGGTTCTTCTTCTCATGTTCTAGTTACCTTAAGCATAAAAAATTCTTATTTGTAATTGTTGTTTCTTCTTTTACCTTTTCATAGTTTTAACTATTAACCTTTAAGTTTTAATTCAAATAGCTTAATTGTAGTGATACTAGTGAAGTACTTTGTTTTGAGACGTTTATTACGCATGTTATGTAATTTTATTCAACTAAATCGTGAATGTGGCGATTGAAACTTGACTTTTTGTGTTTTACTTTTACTTTGGTATTTTAAATTTGAACTTTAACATTTTCAAGAGGATATTATATAAATTTATATTTGATGATGAGTAGAAATAAAAATAGTTTGACTCGTTTATCCGTTGCTTACAAAACATGATAAATTGGTAGGATCTTACGATCTCGATCTTGCAAAGACAAAAACGATCCTAGGTGGGATCGCGATCTTGACAGCCTTGGATAGCACATACAAGAAACACTTGAGTTTATAAATTAATTAGTCATTGACATAGTTCAACAAAAAACATCTAGATATTAGCGAAATAATCAAACAAATTAAGTATGCTTAATTTTGCTTTGAATTGTAGAAAGCAGTATTTTGTGAGCAAGATGCATTAAAAGATCAAGAAATTAAGTTCTCGATTTATATGTGTCATTCAATTCCGCTAAAAAAATGACATTAACTTATAAGTGCGCCTATACATTTTATTTTGCAGCCGTTTTTTAGTTGTAATTAAAAAGATTCGTATCATGCATAGGTAAATGTATTATAATGTTGTCGGTGGTTATAAGTGCTTATTCTATAAGCAAAAAGTTCTTCATCAATTTGTATTATTCAAAAATAACTTGCACATTGTATATGAAGATAAGTAAAGGCGACAATGAAAGAGTACTAAATGTGGTACACTTGTACACTACTTGCACATAAAAATGAAGTGTAACGAATTAATTGATCTTTAAACTTATGTGTAAACAAGAATTTCATGCTTGTACAAACATATAATTGCTTACAACTCTTTCTGAATTAATAAGTGTGAAAATTATAAGCTGATAAAGATAGCTTAATGTTAAATAAAACTTTCAAATTTTTTTGATTTATGGAATTTTGATTGGAAGTCCCATGTATCACAGGAAAGCCTCAAGAGAGAGCTTCAAATTTCGCTCGAAAATATCAGAGTGGCCACACAAGAATTTAGTCAAGAGTATTGTGTTGGAAGTGGAAGAGATTGGAAGCTATACAAAGGAGATTTCTCACATGCTAAAGCTAATGTTAATGCTACTGGATGTACCACCATTGTTGCAAAGCAGTGGATACAGAAGTATGGTCAAGAAAATAATCAATTTCGGACAGAACTTGATGTTCTTTTTAATCGCAAGCATGAAGATATTATAAGTCTTGCAGGCTATTGTGATGAACAGGGTGAAACAATTATTGTTTACAAGCATGTGTGGAATGGTAGTCTTGATGAACATCTGAACAATGTGAATTTGACATGGATTAAACGGCTTCAGATATGCATCAATATTGCAAGTGGATTAGAATTCCTTCATGGAGGTGGTGTAACACAAAAGAAGCTGGTGCATGGGAACATCAAAAGTGCCAACATTCTACTAACCGCTGACTGGAAGGCCAAAATTTCTAATTTTGAATTCTCGTCCTTAGATTCATTACATCAGCACATAGATCATGTCAGCGATCATGCTTATGGTACATTTGCCTACCTTGATCCAAAGTACGCCATATCATATCTTAACAGATAAATCAGATCTATATTCATTTGGTGTTATTTTACTGGAGATTTTGTGCGGGAGATTGGCGTGGGGAAATGGATGTGAGGATCATTCTCAATCTTTAGGTCCTTCGGCTAAAAAACGCTTTAAAGAAGGAAAATTTAATGAGATGGTCTTTGCGGGTATAAAGCAAGAAATTGTGCCAGAATCATATTCCAGTTTTTCAAATATTGCCTATGAATGCTTACGTGATGATGGTCTGAGCGGCCACAGGCAAGGGAGATGGTAATACAACTTAAGGAGGCATTAGAATTCCAGGTGAGTGTTTTATCATACATTTCATACATATATACCACCAGCAATATGTACTTATTAAACCTGTAAACGAACTGTCAGTGAACATTTCATGGACCGTTCGGTAAAAATTCGTTTATGTTCGTTTATTTATTAAATGAACGAACATTAACAACATTTTACGTTCGTTTAGTTAAATGAACGAACATGAACAAAAGTCTTGTCCGTTCATTTATGTTCGTGAACGTTCGATTATTCGTTCTTTTAGGATTATAAGTTTATGTTCGTTTATCACATCTTTTTATTATATAGTTTTAAAATTGATTTACTTAAACAAAACAACTAGGGCTGTAAACGAACTGAACGTTCAGTGAACATTTCATGAACCGTTCGGCAAAAAGTTCGTTTATGTTCGTTTATTTATTAAATGAACGAACATGAACAACATTTTACGTTCGATTAGTTAAATGAACGAACATGAACAAACGTCTCGTCCATTCATTTATGTTCGTGAACGTTCGATTATTCGTTCGTTTATGATCGTATATTTGCTTATGTTCGTCTATCGCATCTTTTTATTATATAGTTTAATATTGATTTACCTAAACAAAACAACATTTATGAAACACAATATTGTGTATATTTTTTGTAAATTTTATATTTATTTATGTTTGTTCGTTTATGTTCGCTCGTTTATGTTCGTTTAATGTCTTAATGAACGAACATAAACAACATTATTTCTTAATAAACGAACATGAACAAGAAAATCCGTTCGTTTAGGCGATCGTGTTCGTTTATTTGTCCGGCTAAAATTAAATGAACGAACATGAACAAGGCTCCGTTCGTGTTCGTCCGGTTCGTTTACAGCCCTAAAAACAACACTTATGAAACACAATATTGTGTATATTTTTATATATTTTATGTTTATTTATGTTCTTTCGTTTATGTTTGTTTAGTGTCTTAATGAACGAACATGAACAACATTATTTCTTAATAAACGAACATGAACAATAATATTCGTTCGTTTAAGCGATTGTGTTCGTTTATTTTTCCGGCTAAAATTAAACGAACGAACATGAACAAGGCCATATTATCTAAACCAACAGTAATCAAACACTTATTTGATAAACCATCTTGCTTTCATCAAAAATATATTTAGGTGATATATGGCTAGTGGTAGAAATGAAAAGCACAATGGTTTCTAAGTGATGTCGGCTATTTTTTAAATAATAGCCGGTTTTATTGGATATTTTTATATTGATGGAAACAGTTTTAATAGATCTTATGTTTTAATTGTTTGATTGATATATAGGAGGATAAAGAAATCTGGGAACCCATGCTGCCTAGAAACTACAGAGAAATAATAGATATGTCAAAAACTCCCGGGATCTACTCTATCAATAAGAAAAAGGATCTCTACAGGATGCTTTCTGATGCCGTGTTCCTTCAAGGAGGAAAAGTGGTAATTAAATCGTTTGCCTATTCTCGTCACTTTGTGTATTTAGCATTTGGTGATGTAAATTTACATAGCATTTAGGTTGATTATTGTTTGTCTTTTCGTTCACTTACCCGTATGATTTTTAGCTGCAAACCCACACACACACGCTCACTTCACACGCCTCATCCCTTGAACTCGGATTCACGGTTGCACCTTAATTTAATTTTGATATACGTTTAAAGAAGAAGATCGTTATCTTGGTTTCGTGTATCACATAGATATTCAATTATAAAGAACAATCTACTCTAGAACTCATGGACTCACACACGAAAATAGACTAGAGGCCCCCATGGTCTATGCTCTTGCAAAAACATGTGATTTTTATGTTATGCTTAACAGTGGTTTTCACTAAGCAAGACTGGGAAAGGCAATGCAATGATATCCGCAACAATGTTTTCATATGAAAACCGCACGTCACATAAGTGGAGATATATTCAAAGATCAAGGTTCCTCTCTATACCCAAATTACATTGAAAAGTTAATCTTATATACAATTATAACAGTAAGCGACGTGGATTTGGATGACAATATACTCTTCAATGTGACTGATTATTTAGACCAAAACCTTCCAACTTGTGCAGGTTTCACAGAGTGGCGAAGATGATGGATATGACAAATTTAAAGATCCAAATCAAGATAAAAACAGAAATTTTATCTAAGGATATTGTTTACGGGGTTCATTTGGTCTTCAAGTTTTGTGATCCAGGAAAAGTTTACAGTAACCCGATATATGTGAACCTAAAGTACAAAATGGGGAGTGAAACATCACATGCATATTTCGCAAAACATAGAGATGATGACGGGTGGATGATGATAGAATTGTGCCGGTTCTTGAATCAGAAGGAAGTTACTGTTTTTGAGGTTTCACTAGAGAGCTTTTCACGATACTACTGTGGAAGCGGTGCCATCTATGTTCAGGGCATCACGTTTGAAAATATACTTTGGTTCTTCTGTTTATATTTTATAAGAGTGCTGGAAGCATAGTCATCATTTTCATGTTGTACATTACAAGGTTTTAAATTAACATTGATCTTAAAATTTATTTACAGATGAAGCAAGAAGACCTTGGAGAAACTGTTAAGGGATTTAATGGGCTGAGGTGTGGGATTCACTCACACCCTTACTTAAACGCTTTTTGGAGTAACATATTTGCCGGGTGTAAAAAGCTTTTACTCCCAAAAAAAAATGTTAAGGGATTTGAACATGATCCCGATGGAAATAAGGTTTGTTTAATTTCTTATGTCTAACAACTTTTCTGTCTATGAATAAACATATTCTTGGTATAAAATTCTCTCAATCATTTAATGAACAGACTTCCATGCAAAGTGAAGTGAATGGAAAGAAACATCTTATGATTTCTGCAACCAAAGTTTTGTTCAACTCTCGTAAGATGAAATTTTTTCATCCGAAACCATCAGCTGAGTCAAGGTTTGTTTTTTTACGCTTTTCTAGGCTTTTGCTGGCTTTTAATTTGAACAAGTTTCATCAGTACTCTGTACTCCTCTCTTTTTAACTGTTAATTATTTCATTGTACATTCTCCCATTATGGCGACAAAATATGTTACTTTATTAAGCCTTCAATCTTTCAGTTATTTGTGATGCTGTGATAGTACGATGTTTTCTATAGGTGATTAGATGTGGCAGGGGACTCATACCGCGTAGAATTGTCGGTCAAAAGCTGCAAACCATAATTGAAAATTGAGAAATATGCTCATTTGATCGATAAAGGAAGAACATTTGCGAGAGAGGCGTGAGGTTTGTTCAAATGTCATTATCAAGTAATAAGTCTCTATCCCACCAACTATGGTTTCCTGAATTTTCTAAAAGTTATAGATTCTAAATCCATGGTTGAAAAATGAGATGTATACCTTTGTCACGAATCATAGATGAAAATTTTAACATTTCTTTTTTTTTTAAGAACGGCAACTTTTATAAACTAGCAAGAGGCTAGAAGAAACATTACAAGGAAATTAAACGAGGGTTTTTTAACCAAGAATCCCACGAAAAAACCTTATTACAACGACTAGAACACCAAGTAAAAGAATACGACACGATATCGTCAAAAATCACCGATCTTCTCGGAGGCGTCTCATTGAAAATAGTGCGGTTTCTCAGGCCCCAAATACACCACCAAGAAACATAGGACACACCTTCCAACATATTCTTCAATTTAACCGAAAGGCGAATCGAAGATAACCAAGTAAACTAGTCCGAAAAAAATTGAATATCTTGCCAATCCAAGTCCCACCATCGACTTATACGACGAACATATTCTTCAATTTTAACTTTTCTAGATGTTAACAATAGCATACATAATAAAAACCAGTAATAAGGTTTTGCAGAATTCCTGCAACGTTTCCTCGTTATATTTAGAGTAAAATAATTCTAGAAATGAGACACGTACACATGATAGCATGTCAAAGAAAAGCAAACTAGTATATGTATATAATCTTTGACCAAACAATTGTCTTACTGTCAAAGATAAGAAAATAAAAAAATTAGCCCTACCAAAACTCTAATTTACACGTACTCTAATTATGTTTTATATTAATTTTGCATAAGTAACAGCAAAAATTAGGAAAAGAGAAATAGGACTCGATCTGCGAACCAACATTTGAATCCATTTTAACAAGGGGCGTTGATCGGTTTGGTTATCGAGTTGTCCAGTTAGTTCGGTTAAAAAAGTTTTGGGTCAACTCGAAAAACAAACCAAACCGAACTGAAAACTAAATTTAAATTCGGCTCGGTTTTCGAGTTGACTCAAATTACACCATTTATTGATTTTTTAAGTATTTTCATTGATAAATAGCAAAAAAAAATTAAGCATAAAAAGTGCTTTTTATATTAAGATAAAAATTTTATGGTCTTTTATATATATAAATATATAAAAAAATATAAATTTATATTTATATAAATTCGGTTATCGGTTCAGTTTTCGGTTTAGATTGTCAAACCTATATCCAACCCGAAAATCGAATTTGTAGTTCGGTTCGATTCACTTTTGACAAATTCCATTCGGTTATTAGTTTGGTTCGTTTGTTTTCGGTTCGGTTTTAGTTTTTGATTTTTTCGATTTTTCTGCTAATTTTAACATTATCTAGACCTCTTTTATAAAAGAATCTTTTTTTTTTAACTAACCGCTTCCTTGTCTCATTCTTCATTTAACCGAAACCCACTTGCGGCTCTATTTTAAAATGAAATTGAATCAAAACCTGCAATAAAAACTTCAAAACTGTCGGTAAGGTCTATTGCAAAAAGTGTTATGAGTCAGGGTCCAAATGTTGTGGGTCGAGGTGGTTCAGGTTGTAATTCGTGTTGGGTCAACCGGTTGACATGTGGTTAATATTTCGTAAGTCGAACTGATTGTGTCGTGGTTGGATTGGTGGTCGTGTGGTTATGATGAATTGTATCGTGCTTTTTGCAAGGGTCATGGTCATGGTTGTTACAATGTGATGATATGATTTCGGTTTTTTGGTATTTTATTCGACAACCACTCTCATCTCGTTGTATCGCCATTTGGTATAAGCATGTGTTGGAACTGTTTCGTTGTGGTTTTACGGGTTTATGTTAGTTGTTGGTCGTGGTTTGGGTCGTTGTTGATTGTTACACCGTTTTCATACTTTTTACCGAGAGATTGCCCTTAAATGGTCACGCGTATTATTTTTTCTTTGAATGTAAGATTGTCACAGTTGTAACATGTAGTATCGTTGTAGTATTTAGGGTCATGGTTGTCAATGAAAATCTCTAGGGTCGTGAGGTCATGACAGTATTCTTGTCTTAACTTTTTGTTAGTTTGCTATACGTTACTCCGTATATAATAAAAGTTTGCCTTTCAAAAAGATATATATTTAAAAATAACATTTTTTTGAACATTAATTGCTCAGTTTTGTTTAGTTAAATGATTAATTAAAGTTATTTTTGAGTAGAAAATTATGTTTGATAGAAACATTTGACAAACATATGTAGTTTTTCGTTTATAGGGGTCCACTTTATGACTATTGAACATATAGTCTTATCTGATGTTTTGAAACCTTATTTGATCCTGCCGGATGAATCGGTTGAACCGGTTCTAATCGTAAAAACGGGTCAAATTAAACCGGGTTTCATATTTTCGAAACCTGGTTAGACCCGCCGGGTTTGAAGTGACCCGGGTCAACCCGGTTCTAAAGACCCGGGCGGGTTTCGGTTTTTTTATATTTTTTTACAAATAAGGCAAGTTTTTTATATATATTTGCGACGTAATTTTATTTGTTACATGTTATATTTGTTAGCAAATGATTTTTAGGCTCAATATAAGATATATTCATAGTTTATATATATACATTTTTTTTTGTATCATTGCATATATTTTTATTTTTTATTGAAAACCAGTTGAGCCGGTAGTCGAACTGGTTGAACCGGTGACTCAACCGGGTCAATTAGAGACCCGGTTTTCAAAACATTGGTCTTATCATCAAAATGAACAAGCCTGCCTCAGTTTAGACAAACCCAATTCCACCCCGACTCATATATCAGGCTAGACGCAATGGTCACGTTCACATGACCTTTACGTCACCTCCACATCATCTTTTCATCACACCATGTAACGCATCACATACCAGTCGTAGTAGTAATCATCTAATCAAACACAGAAAAATAAACCAATTTTATAAAAACATACCACACGATCTACTTCACACACACTCACAAACATCAAAACTTACGTCACACCACCTCCATTTTTCCTCTTTTTCTCGTTAGGTGGTCTACACCATCTAACCAACACAAAATTATGACCTTCATGCGCCAAGTATGCCAGCCGTCATAGCCTTCGCGTGTGATGGAGAGACTTCGCGCGCCAAGAATACAAACGCACGATCTTACATTTATTATTCAATCGTAAATGACCTACGTAAACACTCAAATCTTACTGAAAATATGTATGCAAAAGCTCCATATTATTAAATTTAGATTATGGGAGCACATTCATGTCATGACTCATGATATGTTTTACACTTTTACTACACGAACACGACTTAAATAGTTTAACTTACTAAAAATAAGGTCTAGTTTTTGTTGACGTAATATCTACGTCTGTAATGATGTTGTTACTAGTTGTATTCATAAAAGAAGTGTGTTAATTCATTGAAAATAACGAGAACTATAGCAGTTAGATGATGTGTAACCTGTGTTACCTCAGTTGGCCATCAAGATTTTTTAAGGGCTTGAGGAAGGGATGTTTGGCTAGGAGATGTCTCGAGTTCGAGTCCCACCCGGGATTTTTACCCTTCAGGCGGAACAGGAGGAAGTACAGGCGGGTTCAGAGTACAGCATACACCCAATTGGATGTCACTGCTGGACCTGATTACTAACAACTAACAAACCGTTCTAAAAAATAAAAAAGAAAAAAAAAGTTTAGATGATGTGTACCGTAGTCGTTCACTCGTTTGCTTCAAATAAAGGTTCATGTGAATGATTAATTGACTAATGTCTTTTACGAAAATGATTTAGTAAGTGGAAGACTCGAACCAAACGAAAAAAAAATGAAATTCAAATAAAAACAAATTTTAACCATGGTTTTCGACACATTTCCTGACTAATTCACGGAGTTTGAGCTCATCGTCACATAAACTTGTACCAGGTAAAACCCTCCTTTTTTAGGAGGTTGGTGTGGTCACTTCAATGTTGTTTGCGCCTAGCAGGAATTAAACTTGATACCTCACACATTTTAGAGTTATAGCCACCAACCCTTTTGCTACTAGATCACTCTTGAATGGTTAATTCAAGTAAAATTGGTAAACTACTACCACCTCCGTCCCAAAATAAATGTTTAATTTGACTTTATAGAGTCAAAATGGTTCAAGTTTGACCTTAACTATTTTTGTGTATGTTATATACTAATACTTTATGCAAAAAAATATATGAGTATATCTGATTTTAAATTTATTTTTCATTGTTATAATTTTTTATCAAGTATTACTATAACATAAGAAAAAAATATTTAAGATCAAAATTGAACCAAAATTCAAATTGGACACTTATTTTGAGACGGAAAGAATATTATATTAACAAAACTAAGGCATGACACGAGAATTCAATCAACTTTTATGACTCATACTTATATTATACGAGGCGTGCATGCCCGTGCGATGCACACGGACTGAGTCTATATTGTTTTTGCGCGGGATTGCATATAATGGTTGTTTGCATAATGATTCTGCGAACTATTCATGTCTGAGTTTGAGGGTGATCATTGTCATCGATCAGGTTGTCGAGTTGCTAAAATAATTTTTTTTTAAAATTCTTAAAAGCCCGTGTGTTGCCTTGGCCTTGGTTTGGGTATTTAATTGGGATTTTAGTTTTATAGATTGAAGATTAGATCAATTGTATTGATGTTACGAAATATGGGTAAGTTAATTTAGTCATTTGAGGAGGGCATGAAATATGTAATGCACATCTATTATATAAATCGGTTTGTGATCATAAAAACGGGTTTTTGATTGTATTGGAAAATGTAGTTTAAGGTTGTTTTATGGGTTTAATATAATTATGAAGGTTTAGTTTGTTATTTTTATAGAGTTTGGGGGTTTAGTTTGTGTGTCATGGGGGTTAAGTTTGTTATTTTTATAGAGTGTGGGTGTTTAGTTCGGGTGTTTTAGAAACATAGGGGGTTAAGTTTGTGTATTGGAGGGAATCGATTGTTATAACTTCTCCATTGTGTATGTGAATGACCGGTATTAAATTTCTAGGTGTTATATCGCCGTTTCATTGCTCCATGGTAATGATGGTATGGGGTTTAATCTCCACCATTCATTTTCGTTTATATATCCCCTTTGTTAGCCTCAATTTATTGAGTCGAACAAGGAAGCTCGGTCACTCTACGATGGAGCTTCGGTCTCTAATTAGTTAACGTTGTAATAGGATATTATCAAGAATCGGGCTCGATAGTGAATCTAATATTGTATATGTTTCGGGTTTAATCCCAAGCAAAACCCGAGCCCGGGTCCTAGTTAAATATCCCGCGCGTCACTTTTAAGTGTCGGGGTATATAAGGAACTTTTCCACTTGGAAAAGTAAGTTGTTCAAAATATCTAAAAATATCTTTTCCTTTTCTCTCTCAATTCTCTCTCTAGTTTCTCTCTCTAGAACAACTCTCTCTTTCTCATTTCTAGTTCCGATTTCGTGTTTGATTCTATGAAGTGAAGTGTTACGGGATCCTACAATTGGTATCAGAGCAAAGGGTGGATTCGTGTTTAATTTGTGTGGTTAATAAGCTCATAATTCGTGGCTTATTTTTGCTCTAAAACCCCACGGCTCAAAATCATATATTGAGCTCATTTGGTTGGTTAATCGTGTTGTTTTTCATGCTATAAATGCTAAGGAAGGTATGTTGTTTCTATGACATGTGATCTACAAGCTCCAAGTTCGATTACAAAGATTAAAGGTTCGAATTTCTTCTATGTTCTTCGTGGAGAGTTGCTTGGTTTTTGGACGATCCACAAAGATATACATGTTATTGTGTGTTAAATCTTCTTAGAGACGCTTAGTATTGCATATTCATAGCTTATTTCGTGGCTAAAAGGCTTATTTGGTTGAATATTGCTTAATTCGTCCTTGTGTTCTTGGTGGAGAGTTGCTTAAATAATTATATCTCTAGCCGGTGGTTTGACTAGCTAGGGGACAAGATCCACGATTTAAGGAAATAGTCAACGGCGGTTTGTTGACCAAAACAGCGAGTTGCTAAACAGCGAGTTGCTAAACGGCGAGTTATCAAACAACGAGTTACTAATTGGCAGCGGTTTACTAAGAATTTTTTTTGTGTGAAGAAAAAGGTTTCAGTAAAACAGCCATAACTTTTGATCCGTAAGTCCGTTTCAGGCCCATGACCTCTCAAATCGAAGAGAAAAATGAGACGAATCACATAGTAGCCACTTTTAGCCAGTTCAGGATTTTTTAAGGCCCAAAAAGCTCGTTTACTATGATTTATTAACCTTTTTCAGTTTTTTGGAATTTGTGTTAGACTTGTTTTTGTTCTAGCTCACGGCCCATCTGTATTTTTAGGTTTGTTTCAGTTTGGTGAGCCTATTTAAACAAACAGCTTTAACCCTAGCCAGAAAATTATCTGTTTTTAGACAATTAAATCATTGGCCGCTGATTCCGAATCAAATCATTCACGGTTTTCTATTGATTATGTAAAATCCCGTTAATTCTTTTATCGGTTTTAATCATAGACGTGTAAAATCCCGTGAATGTGACCTGCCTATAAGACCACAACATCAATCACATCATATCCACTAAAGATCCAACAAATCTTTTACACTTCATAATTCACGATAAAATGGGAACAAAGGTTACTTCATCTTCGGGTTCAGTTTTATAGCCAACTGGGCCTCAAAAATATCCTGGCAGCTGGTTCAAAAGATCGTCCACCTATGCTTGACAAGAAGATATCTCTGTGGAGTTCGCGTCTTCTACGATACCATTGACATAAAACGGAATGGGTAGAATATCTGAGGAAGTGCATCTTTGAAGGTCCATATATGCTACACAATCGTACTCATTGCAGCAGTTGAAGCAGCGAGAACATTTACCAGTAACAGCACATGAGAAGCTGAGAAACTACACAACATGACAGCAGAGAACAAACTTTACTTTCAAGCTGAAAAGGAAGCTATTTTCTTGATTTTGACTGGTATTGGAGATGAAATTTACTCAACTGTTGATGCATGCAACACAACTAAGGAGATGTAGACAACCATTGAGAGGCTACAACAGGGTGAATCGTTGAACGTACAAGATGTAAAGACCAATCTATTCTGGGAATTTGGGAAGTTTACCTCTCGAGAACGGATGAATCCCTGGAGTTCGTATTACTCAACGGTTTTATTAACTGATGATGAGTTGACAAGGAACAACTTGCATGTTTTCACCAATGCAAGTGGATGATCAATTTCTTCAACAACTTCAACAGAATGTCGAGATTTGTGAGGTTGTCAAGAGT
Source organism: Tanacetum coccineum (assembly GCA_026074375.1). NCBI lineage: Eukaryota > Viridiplantae > Streptophyta > Magnoliopsida > Asterales > Asteraceae > Tanacetum > Tanacetum coccineum. The sequence goes on along the minus strand of BQNB010018992.1, from coordinate 54,510 downwards.
TGGGGGGCGTCAGAGACATGAATAGACACAGTCTCATATCACAAGATGTTTGTACGTTCTGACAGCAGTTTCAAAACGAAGTCTAATGATATCCGGTCGAGTAGATTCCAGAATTGCCAATCTGTTAGCACTTCTTGCGAGGCTGCTCAACCATTAGTTCAGGATCACTAATATCTAGGGCACCAAAACCTTAAAGATCTTAATGCACCAATCATACATGCAATCTTCTTCCACACGACCAAGTGGCGGTTACCAGACACAAAGGCAATGAGATCGCCAAAACCAGTTTACTCCTCAATCTGAGTCGTTTCTGAGGAAGACAGTGATTTCCTGCAAAAAGCTCGAGGGGATAAGGATATGAAAAAGACTTGGCACTCCTTTCCTAAGAGTACTTAAAGAAGCTGTACAAAAACCTACCAACACAACCTTCGAACTTCTTCAAATCCAGGACACAAGACTGAAGATATACACCAAGGTTTATAACAACGACAATCAGTTAGGGCAATTTGGTAATCAAAGGACAAGACAGTTTGCTGGGGCGAGGGAAAACAGTAGGCAGTCCGGTGTGCAACAACATGGGATACAGTGCTTTAACTGGCAAGGGATTTGGACATATGCAAGGGAATGCAGGAAGCCAAAGCGGGTTAAAGACTACGCGTATCACAAGCGAGAAGTATGATGATGTGAAAACAAGTGTACAGGTGTTCCACTTCAAGCTGAGCAAGCGTGATTGGTAGAGGACCACGGATGCAGAGATTGATGAAAAAGGAATTTGGAAAGCAATTACAGCTACATGGCAAAGATTCAGGAGGTCGCACCTGTAGCAATCCAGTTCTACCAAGCAGCCATTGGAACAGGTATAAAAACCATGATGAATATGTTGTGTTTGCCAATTTGAGACGACATTCTGAGCACTTGAATCATTAACGACACTTATGTGTTGGAGAAGGATGATAGCAATGTAATTCTGATTCATTAAATATATGTACTAATGATAATAACGCTTGATCACAAATGCGACTGCAAGTGTTCGATGAGCTTGCTGAGTTGCTAATTTAATTGCAAAAGTTAACTCTTGATACTGAGGAATACCAAACCGATTTTAAAAGCAATTAAAGGAACGGCAAACGCCTCATTGACTCAAGAACTGAAGGATGCAAAACTATCCTTTGATGCGTCTTGTGGGCTCTGGGAGGCTACTAGCAGTCGGGATAGTCTTGATTGCACTTCAGACCAAACAGAAATGAGCTTGAGAAGACACAGGCCTTAACGACCATAACGAGTGATTATAAAATACTTCAAACAAAGTTGTAAATGCACTCTAGGACTATTAGGTATAAAGACATTGAATACCAAAAGGGTTTAAAAACTAAAACCTATGAAAATTCAGTTGTCTATCAGCAATACCACGATGAGCTAGTCAAAAAAGAGTTTGTTAAATAGGTCACAATTTGAAGGTCAACTCAAAGACCGAAAAAAAAGGAGAGGGAAAGGGGAGGGGAAGGGGGGAGGGGAGGGAAGAAAAAAAAAAAAATGAAAAAAAAAAAAAAAAAAAAAAGTAAGGTTAAATTTCAGATTTAAAGGTTAAAGGAAGGAAAATACATTGACACGATGGATTAAAATGGACATACAATTAAAGTTTTTAAATTGAATTCTTTATAAAAGAAATCAGTCAATTCAGACATTCACATGGTAGCACCCAATGAGCAACGTATCTGGTAGATAACCTTTGCTAATCAAAAGTACCTCAAGAGAGCTCTATCTGATAGGCTTGTTTGTTGGATCCCATATGATACTTTGATCATGCAAACAGATTTTGCCCAATGGGGAAGAGCAGTGACTCTTGAAAAAGTGAGTAGATCAAACTTGGATAAAGACAAAGTGAAACCCATATGATTTACACATATCAAAAAAGTCTTATATGAAACTTTCAAACCACTATCCAAAACCTATCTTGATCAGTTGGAACGCGCTAAAGTAAATCTAGGAAGACAATTGTGGAGGAAAATCGTTTGTAGGACAAAAAGCCAAACATTGCTAAAAAACATTGCTTTTCCCATGTCTAAATAAATTCCATTAGTAAAAGTAGACACTTTATAACGAAATGACAAACAACTTCACTCATTTTAGAACAAATTTGTCAACAAAACTTGGTCTATCATATAGTAGTGCATTTCCTAACCCAATGTAAGACTATGGAAGTTTTGATCAAAACTTATTAATGCCTCTTTCAAACAAAAACTATACGGAAGTCATTGTTTTGTGCCATGAACTAAAAAGAGAATGAATGACGATTTGGAGTACGTTAATTCCCTTGAAAGGAGCTTGAACGAACTTGAATAGAAATGGCTGATTTTTCAAACATATCTGATTACTTCCGATAGAGTGTGTGTCTAAAGTGTTTAATGTTCATAGTTGCATTCGCTGTCTGATTTAAATGCTAATACTGAATTACAATGCTTGTATCCTTCTTAAAGTCAAAGTATGTAATGTCTTGCACAAAAGCTTTCGAAACAAACTGAATTTGTTAACAAAGAAGTTCTATAATAAAGCTTTTGAAGAATTTGCTAAGCTTGAAAAAACACTCACTTTCTATAGAACTTTCTTTAAAACATTGTAAAGAAACAGGATGAAAACAACCCAGTTTGCAGAGAAAATGCTTCAAATGTATTTCGAAAAGAACGTGAACAATATCATGAAATACAAGATTTGAAAGCTCAGATGCAAGATAAGAACATGGTGATAAATGAGTTAAAGAAACTCATTCTGGTAACAAAAGGAAAGTCTGCGGAAACTCGTTTGATAATACCATCTGTTGTTCGAACACCAAATGCTCAACGGATCAAACCAATCAGTTTTTTAGGAAAAACGACCCTTTTTAAAATTTCCTGAAATGAGAAGTTTTCAAACGAAACTGTCGGTTATATAAAATAACTTAATGTGCGGATGGTTTATTTAAACCAGTCACTCAACAGAATTTGCCTCAGAAAAGAAACCAAGCGGTTCAAAACACAAATGTGCTTAAACCAGGAATGTTTAGAATTGCCTCCACCACAACACAAACTAGAAAACACCACAGTTGCCTTCATGTTCTAGGATACTAATCCTCATATGTCTAAAATCTTCAGGGTAATTCACAATACTAGTGTTAGCAGAACACATCTTCAGTGCTATTCAAGTTAAAGATCAAGGTCGTGCCATAAACAATAGTCAAGTGAAGTTTCAAAGAAGGAAGTAGAAGACCATCATAGGATTTATAGTATTTCTAAGAAAACTATGTCTGTAACTGCGTGTAATGACAGTTCAAACTCCAGAACTTCGAATGAAAATGCTGTTTGTGCTGAATGTGGAACATGTGTGTTTAATTCTAATCATGTTGGCGATGTGTTTTCTCGATACTGATAAGACGTGAATGCTAGAACTAAGAAGCCTATTGTTAGTGCCTATTTGTGCTAGTAAAACCCCAGCGAAAAGCGAAAAAATTTGTTGCACACCCCATAAGAAAAACAGTTGCATTAGATACCACTATTCAAAAATCCAAGATGTACTCTAGGAGTTGTATGGAAACAATCAGAATGGAATGGTGGATCGCTAAGAGATGTCATCATGTTATACTGGAACACAAAAAAGCCACTTAAGACAAAAAAGTATGGATACCAGATTAGGAAGAAAAATGATGACTCAAAAGTATTAGTCACTATAGACATTGTCTCTAGGATAACTAATGTCTTGAGATTTCAAAATCCTAGGATCCAATTTGTCCATGTTCCATCGTTCCTCTAATTCTCTTGCAGATTGTATAACTCATCCTATTCATAGATGCACTCTGGATCACGAAGCACAGACGGGAATTCAAAGCTTTTGTGTAATTTTGTGGAGAAAATTTCTGGGTACTGTTCGCCCCCCCCCCCCTTTTGGGAAATGATCAGTTTGATCACAATTCTTGGTTATGGAGATCTGATTCAAGGGAATGTCACGATCAAACGGGTTTATTACGTCGAAGGCCTCAATCACAATATTTTCTCGGTTGGTCAAATTCTGTTGATGCTGATTGGAGGTTGCTTTCAGGAAAATCTACTTGTTTTGTGAGGATCTTGAGAGGAAACGGACGTACTAACTGGTAATGTGGATCTGATCTCTACCAATATCTCTCTCAAGAAACAACTTCATCAAACTCCATATATGTTTCATGGCTAATGCTGACCAACTCAAGCATGGTTATGGCATCGTAGCTTTCTCATCTGACACTTCGAGTAATCAACCTTATCTAAAGAAAGAAGTTGTGAATGGCTTCCCTAAGTTGACCATATGGTTAAGGATCATTTGTTCGTCTTGTGGAAATGAGTTAAGCAAAAACAAGTTACATTCAAGACAAAAGTAGTTCCTAGTTCCAAAGGAAGGCTAAATTTGATTCACATGGACTTGTGTGGTCCAATGCGAGAGTTGCAACGCAATAAAAGGGAAGACGGTATATTCTGGTGATGTTGTCTGACTATTCAAGATACACTTGGGGACTCTTTTTCTACGATCCAAGGATGACTCACACCAGGAAGTTCTCAATGACTTTCTCACGATGATTCAACGCAACACTTCAAGCTCATGTTAGTACTGTAGTTCACTGACTGAGGCCGGAATTCTTGAACAAGACACGCCCTCGGGGGGCTTTTTTAAACAGAAGAAGGCATTGAACATCAACACTTCCACTCTCGTAACACCTGAACCAGAACGGCGTTGTCGAAAGAAGGAAACCCATACTCGTGTCTGAGGATGCATAGAACGATCGCTTTCCAGCTTCTAAGCTTCCTTATCATTTTGGGCTGAAGAAGTTGCAACCGCATGCTATACTCAGAACAGATAATCATCATATCCACTCATTGGGGAAAGATGGCATAACACATAATAAATGACAGGATATACCTTCAATTAAAAACATCTTAATCTTTGGTTGCATTTGTTTACATAACGTAGGGATGGGGAAAATATAGATAAATTGAAAGAAAAAGGGATCCAGGGGTCCATGGTGGGATTATTCTATCAGTCGAAGGGAGATCGTGTTTACAACAAGAGAACACGCTTAATTGTTAGGCCTTCATTCAAGTTATGATGAAATCCAAAAGAAATGATGTCTGATCACAAAGTTCAGACTCACACCTATCTACGACAAGAATGTCTGTTGAAAATGTCGCTTCAGGCTCGTTCCTCAAGGACAATAGGCGTCAGATTATGACATCTCTGCCCCTTGCCCCCAAGGACATATGTTGTTCTTCAGCGAATTGAAGATTCGTCAAACAAGGGTTGGAATTTCACTCTTCAGTCCTGTACTTGACGAATATTAAATCAAGCACACGGTCTCGCTGAGGAAAAAACAACAATGATCAAGCACCGAATGCATCATTTCAAGAAGCTGAATTTGTCAATCCTTTTTGTACACGGGTACAAGAAATTGGTGAGTCTTCCTCACGCAACATTGATAATACCGATGTGCATTCATTTCAACCACAAAGTCATGATTACCGATGGACCAGAGATCATCCATTAGAACAAGTTCATGGAAATCCAACATTCCAGTTCAAACAGGACGACAGCTGCCACAGATCCTGAAATGTGTTTGTTCGCGCTACGGTGAGTATTGTTGACCGAAGTAACATTACGGAGGAATGGCTGATTTCTGATGGATCGAAGCAATGCAGGATGAACTTCATCAGTTCGACAGACTAAAAGTCTGGGAAACTAGTCGACAAACCATTTGGCAAAATGATTATAAAGCTAAAGTGGTTATGGAAGAACAAAAAGGATGAAGATCAGATGTAATTCGCAACAAAGCACGACGTGTCAGCTAATGGTTATGATCAGGGAAGGGGATTGATTTCGAAGATTAATTTTGCACCAGTGCTCGCTTGGAAGCAGTTCGGATTTTCGTTGCCCACGCAGCACACAAGTCTTTTCCAATCTATCAGATGGACGTGAAAACGGCATTTCTAAATGGTCCATTGAAGGAGGAGGTTTATGTTGCTCAGCCAGAAGGGTTCGTTGATCCAGATCATCCAGAAAAAGTCTACCTTCTAAGGAAAGCTTTGTATGGATTAAAGCAAGCTCAAGAGCCTGTAGATGAACTCAAAAACTTCTGATGTCCAAAGGCTTTATAAGTACAATTGGGACCCAACTTTTATTCAAGATACAATACGGGGAGGATATTCTACTTGTGCAGATTTCGTTGATGACATATTTTATGGGTCGACAGTAATCTAAATATTAAAACGATTTGAAAGTTAATGCACAGTAGATTAGAATGTCCTAATGGGGAGATGAATTTCTTTTTAGGACTTCAGATCCACCAGTCCCCAAAAAGGTATTTTATTCAATCAGGCCAAGTACGCTTTAGAAATTCTGAAAAAGCTAATATGGACACTTGTCAACTCCATTGGACACCATTGGCTATAAACCAAACTAGATGTTGTTTTGAGTGGATAGAAACCGTAGTCCAATCTGATTATCGTAGTAACAATCGGGCCACTCATGGACTTGGCATCTAGTAGGCCAGACTTAGTGCAGAGTATGCTACTTGTGCAGTTATCAAGCACGACCAAACACAAAAGCACCTCAAAGAGGTTAAAAGATTTTAATACCTAAAGGGTACCATTAACATGGGACTCTGGTATCCAAATGATTCTGGCTTTGAACTAACAGCATTTTCAGACGCTGATCATGCCGGATGCCTTGATACTCGGAAAAGCACTTCTGGAGGAATACAGTTCCTTGGTGATAAGCTCGTAAGTTGGATGTCAAAGAAACAGAACTGCACGGCAATGTCTTCAGCAGAGGCAGAGTACGGTGGGTTATCTGCAAGTTGTGCTCAAGTAATGTGATGAGGACTACACTTCAAGGATTATGGCTTCAACTAAATCAAATTAACGTTGTTATTGCGACTCGCAGTCAAGCCATTGCATTGGAATGCAAACCCTGTACAACATTCGGCAGAACTATAGCACTTCCACTAACTCGGTAGCTTGTCATAATTGGAACAGGCGTGAAATGGTTGAATTGAATTATTTTTGTCAGAACTGAATACACAATTAGCTGGAAAATGTTTACGAAAAGCCTTCCTGAGGATCGGTTTAAGTAGCTTGTCAGAAGGATTGTATGAGATGTTTGAATTAGCGGAATTGGAGGTTCTGACAAATGAGACTGCTGATTATCATCATCAAACATACATGTACATATTTTTGAGAACAGCAAACACAAAAATATAAAATTTCAAAAAGAAAAATACAAAAATCAGAAAATCAGAAATTTCCAAAAGATTCTTATCGGAAATGTCCTCTTGGGAATCGATAACTTTACCATGCTTAGAAAATGTCGATTAACATTGACAAGGGGTGGTGTAAATGAAGTTCCGAGTTGAGAGTTGCAAATAGTTTCAAAACATGTCTTTCTAATTTTCTCTCATGGCTTTATGTGCAAATGTCAGTACATAAACCGGACTTCAAATAAAGAAAGGTTTATAATTATCCTAACTACCGAGAAATTTAACGTTTCTAGGTCTTGATCTGTTTTTACAAGGACATTCAATGTTTTTAGCTCAAGGAAAAAAAAAAAAGGAAAAGTGTAGTTTCAGTGCGCGTTAACGTTAGAAGCGAAGTCCTCTAAACATCTGGTTTTTCAAAAAATTTGACACAATTTTTCAAGAATTTCTCGATGAAATATCATAATTTCTTTAAATTATGTGTTCAAACACTCCCATTCCTCACAATGTTTTTTTAAAAGACTAACAATTTCTCAATTGGTCTATTTTTGAGGGGGAGTTTTTCGAAAAAACAAAGTTTTAATTGTTCTTGAGACATCATCAAACGACATTCTTATGTAGTCAAAACATTATCATAATGTTCCAAACCATTCATGTGACCATATTTTTCTCACAGATTTTCTCAAGACATATTTTTAATCACAAGGTATTTCAAAAACTAAGTGTTTTTGATTTCAAAATAAGGGGAGAAATGTATTTAAAAATATGATCTACTCTACTCTATGTGCTGAAGAAAATGGTTTTTATGGTTTCGATCTTTATAACCCTAAACATCTTAATTTACGACGATTTTGAAGTCATAAGGTGGTTAGGTTAGGAATTAATCCTATGATCCAACCTGAACGGAGGGGATCTACCCAAGGTAATCCAAAGTTAGAAATAAAAAAAAAATAAAAAAAAATAAAAAAAATTAAAAAAAAAAAAATAGCAGTCCCTTAGGTATGATTGGAGATGAATGATTATGGGAATAATGCCGGACTAAGATTGGAGATAACACTGATGAAACATCACAACAAGGTGTTAGTAATGACATCATGGTAAGATTGAAGGGTTTTAAGAATGAAAAAGAAATGTCTGGATAAAGGGTCTAAAGAAAAGAAGCCCTCCACACAAATATAGGCGGGAAACCGGGTCAATACATATGCTGTCAGAATTCAACAAGTTGATTGCTGACATTGAAAAAGACCATCTGGACAGTGATGCAATGCACAACCCTTCCCGCCATTCGGGTTTCTCTCATCGGAATACTTGTTCATTGTACGGAGTTACTCAGATATCTATTGACATCTCATTCCGAGATCGCTGATATTGAATAGGTGGCAAACTGCTCCAGCATCCGGAGTACTAAAACCCAAAAGACCACTAATCGGTCTAGGCCAAGGAGGGATAAAATCTATATCTCGTTAGGAACACATTCCATTTAAAAACCAATTGTTGACTCTCATAAGTTCAACAAGCTGTTATCCAAGAGTTCCTACGCCATATCATTGTGATATTGCCATGAAACATCCGTACGTGATACTAATGTATTCACAATGAAGATGGAAATCCTGCTTGGACAGACCAAATAAGCTATTGGTAGGTGACTTGCGAGTGTCTATATGAATTAACTTGTTGGGACAAATGGATATCGATTTTGTCAGTAAATGAATTGAGGTTGTTGACTTTTGATAAAAACATGGACCATCTCGATTGTTCCAAAAACTCTTTAAGAGTGGTACGTCATTGATTTTCAAATCAATTTTCTCGTTTATCACTAACGTAAAACCTGCATGTCAAAAACGGTGGTGACGGCAACCTCAATCCATTCAAATGCTCAATCACGAAGACATACATCTAGATAAGCTCACGACTAAAAGACAAAGGGGAGGGGGGGGTCTTTCCGAAACTCAGATTTGAAGCTTTCGAGAAAATGCCAAAAAGTATGAGCATGTTGGTCAAAGAACTTAAGATCCGCATGTGGCTAAGACTATTAAAGACAATGACAAAGGCTCAAAGTCAAGATCGCAAGCATGAAGGAACAAGATTACAACGAGAAAGGACCAAGAACCATCGTAGCTTAAACGGACAAAGCAGCAATCCACTGATTCATGGAAGGAAGGTATAATTAACTCACTTCGGGGGAGATGGTTATGACCTCATTTTATTGAGTCATAATGGAAGCGCGTTTACCGTGTTTCAAGACCTCAATTCGGGGGAGATTGGTAGACCTCATTTATTGAGTCGAAGAACGGAAGTTCGGTCACTCTTCGATGGAGCTTCGGTCTTCTAATTAGTAAAATAGTTTTAGGTTAATATCACGGATTCGGGCTCGTAGGAATCTAATTTTGTTTTGTTTGGGTTTTTCCCATGCAAAACCCGAGCCCGGGGTTCCTAAGGTGTTTGTGCAGCGAGGGGTAAGTGTAGGTCGGGGGGTTGTGTTGCGGGGGGGGGAGGGTGTATAGGAGTGGGGAAGGGCGGTGTGAGACGGGAGAGCGGGAGGGGCGCGAGATGGGATAGCGCGAGTGAGAATATTCATACTCCGCCCCAAATTTCTCTTTCCCATTTTTTACTCGAATTCGTGTGTGTGTAGTGTACGCGCGTCGTACGCAGGCGTGATGTGAGATGGAATAGAGTGATGTGGAGAAGAGTTAACAGGATCCGTATGTGAAGTGTAGAAGTTTCTGCAACTCGTGTCATGACATTTCCCTGATATTGTTAGACAACTGGTGTCCTAACGAATCCGTTATCATCAACCTTGTTCTCTATTAGGGGACCATTCTTAGTTACAAATAAACAACACACATTCCTCGAGTATCTTCTGCGAAAATAAAAGTACGTAAGTCATTTTCCCTTCTCACAACCAAGTTCCACCAATCGGTCTCTATCTTTTAGACCTCCCTCGTTTCTTGGACAATACATTATGTCTCTAATTCATAAGTTTCCCCCCCCCGTTCCCCCCCCCCCAAACTCATCCCCCCCCCCCCGACCCCCCCCCCACCCCCCCCCCCCCCCCACTCCCCCCCCCCACTCCCCCCCCTCCCCCGGCCGGCCTCAATCCCTAAATTGTTCTCCCCCCTTGTCCCCCCGGCGGAGAGGCTCCCACCTAACTCCCTCACGCCTTCCCCTATCATGTATGTTCAGCCACACCACCGCCCCCCCGCTGTTGCTGTCGGATCTTGCTCTGCCACAAATAAATACCACCACTCCGCCTAAGGTACTTCACCCTCCTGAACAATTGGTTAATGCCTGCGCGAACGAATACCACTGCTGTTTACATCTTCTTCAAACCAATGAGTAGATTCAACATACTAAATCCTTACGGTTCCAGTAAAGTTTGGCGGCTGGAACTGTACGCGACTCAGCTCTTGCGTGGTGTTGCTCTATCTTGCAGGCCCTACTTATCCTTAAAGTTATTTGAATATATTCGCATACGGGGGCATTAAATGCACTTTGCTATTTCCGGATTGGACAGTTACTATGTCAAGTGCCGTATTGGATTTCCTCCATTTATATTTCCTCCATTTCCATTTCCTTCATTTCCATTTACTTCTTGTTCACTCTCATCTCCCATAAGGGGTCCAAGGTTTCTGACAGCATCGCGCAGTCTCAATGCTTCTGCCATCCGGCGATTGCTTTGCTCGTTGACTCCCTCACGTGTCCTTGACGCTCCAGATCGTGTGTTAGGCATTATCCTACAATATAACAATACACAACACGATGAAATTTCATGGTGATATGAGTTTTTAACGGGGTTCGTAAATAAAATAACAAGTTTTATTATACAGAAATACAAAATCATAATAACTTCATGATAATGCCACGATTCAGTAATAATGCAATATGCAATAGGCAAAAGAAAATATATCATTAAGTTAGGAATATCGAATATAGAATGGTAACATTTGATTTCATATCATCAATACAAAATGTTACAATATTCTTCTGAAATATAGGATTTACAAATCCCTACAATTAGCTAATATTAGGCGTTACAAGTCAATACTAGGATAATCGCGAAACAATCTAAGAACGGTAACCCAAATGCCTCCTGGCACAAGCCTCAAGCCTAGCAATCCTCATACGATCATAGAATCTAAAACGTTGAATTTGTCTCAACTCCCTCTACACACGCAACTCACTAATCGGGTAACTCTCTGACTCTCAACATCCACAATGTCTCTAAGTCTCCTATTATCCCGCTCTATCTCTTCGATCCTCTCTAACATATCAGCACTCTGCTGTCCCGTCGCTACGATCCTGTGTCCCTGATCCCTCTGGACACTCTCAATAACCTAAACACGACGAACGGATCGTTCATCAGTATGATCATGAACACCTTCTGAACTAAATCTCCAACGTCTCATTCGTAAACCGTAACAGCTCCATCTTGATCAGGCTTCAGGGATATGAACCTGTACTACTGGGTGAAGATAAATTATCCACTCTAAACCTAAACTAGGCCTCTCATACCCGTTCCATCTCCGACTGTTAAATAGCCTCAACTTCAATCTTAGCATCTCCATCTATTTAGTAAGAGCATACACATAAGCGATTACTCTGTTAAATGCTGCCTGCCTGAACCTCAAGGTCAAATCTCATCATCGTCATTCTCACATTCATGCTCTAAACAGGGACCCTCTAGGACCTATGTGCTAAGAGAACTCTGCTTCTCAAAGGTTACTTCCCAATCCAGCATCTCTAGGTAGTATGGCTCTAAACTATCCTTCGAACAAACCTCTAATCCGTAGTATCTCTGGACTCCAATCTCTAGGTGATGGTAGAAGATCAGCACGTGCATAAGACAATGCTCCAAGGATAGGTAAAGATAACGGTACAGATGCAACAGGGGATTTACTTCTCTTGCGAGAAAGGCTCGCAGAAGAAGAATCATGAGATGGTCTCTCGGAAATAGCAGATGAACGATGGACACTCGGTACCAATGAACATAAATGATGACTAGATCTCGTACCCGATGGTGATGCTGGTAATGAATGATCAGAAGATGAATGACTAGATGCAGAATCAGATAAAGCATCAGCAAAAGAATCCGAAGAAGTCTCTGATGATAAACTCGACGATGAACTCGATGATGAATAATCCGAAGAAAAATGATCTGAAGAAGAATAGTCAACTAAATGTATCACGGCAAGACGATGAGTAGGCATCGGTAAAACCTTTCCTCTCATTCATAATGTGACGGCCATTAAGATTGTCCATTTGGTAATCTAGGTCCCTTAAGTTCCTTACTTCCATATTTGGCCACATTAACTTATATAGATAAATACCACTTGACAACTTTAGTCCTTCAAGTTATATTCTTCCTAGTTGAGACACATGATATTTTCTAAAATCATTTACATAATATTTATACTTATAGTTTGACTACTGGGTTGACTAACCAATTACATAACGTCCTCCAACTTATAAAAGTCATAGTCAAACTCATTTTATAGCATTATCGTAATTAAATAATTATATACCGGTATTGGGGTGTTACAATTTTTACTTATTCTCTAAACCTTGTATTTTTCCTACTTTGACTATTTGTCTCACTTGGTCAACATTTTCTTAAGTTTGACCAAGCTTGACTTATTACATTATAAATACTATTTTCTATACTATTTATCATAAGACCAATTCATTGTTAATAATTAAATCTTTCAATTCCTAACAATCTCCCCATTAGGGTTGATTATTATTGACGCCTCGTCGTCGGTAGAATTGGTCTTCCATTCATAAACGACTCCCACCTTCTCATATGCTCATGGTGCCTTAGACGCTTGGTTATTTCTCTTTCATATGCTTTCATTTTGTCAAGATCTAATTCACCCAGCAAAGGAGCCTTTTTCAGAAACTCAGTCTCAAAAGATCTTCAGCCTTACTTCCTTCAAAACTATATCTAGAAAAAAATAGATTATCTTCAAACAATTAATCCTATGATGAAGAACATTTATCAATGTTGTGAACCCTTTGATGTCTTCTGACTCTTTTCCCGTTTCTCCCCCTCAGAAGGCCCATCATTTGTTTGTCACACCCCCAAATAGGGTCCCGTCCGATTAGGTGTCCGGGGGCGTGACGTCATCAAATATCTCAAGTACAAAGCATAAAGAACGACCTCTAAGGGTACATTTTAAAAATAAACACCATTGCATAAATTTAAAATAATAATAAGTTTACATTGATCAAATTTAAAAGATTCAAAGTTAAAATGCGGAAGCTTAAACAAGTTTGACAACAGTATTTAAGATAAGATAAATGAAATCTTGAAATCTGGTTTGGGCAATTAGACTTCATATAGATCAAGAAACGACATCCATGCTAAGCACCTGAGAAAAACATGCTTAAAACGTCAACATAAAGTTGGTGAATTCATAGGTTTTGTTCAAACGTATTAAATGTGGACCACAAGATTATCAAAACATATGCGACAGTTATAGCAGATACAACTTCAGATAAAGAGGCATTTAGGTTGCAATAGGATCATGACACCGAAGCTAATACTGAAAGATAGCATGTACATTGCTATAAAGACTTGCTCTTTAGGTGTCTGACCAAAGACCACCTAACTATTTCGACATGACATATATCCGTTAGTTCTTGGAAGTCTCGAACTAGTAAGTGCTTCTTACCCGGATAGGGATAATTAGTCCCAATAGATCTATTTATTCACTCGCGCTCACTTAACCAGCCAGTCGATTAAAGGTGATTGACAGTTCATGATAATTCGGGAAATAGCGGTCTAAATGCTACTTAGGCAACACGTAAACGGGGAATTTCTCATGTATAGTACTTGTGTCCAATTAAAAAAAATAAGCAATGTTTCTCACCCCAAGTTATAAAACAGTTATTCAAAACAAGTAAAAGTAGGGCTATGAACTCACCTTGATTGGTGAATCGAAGAAGAACAGTCAAGAATAAAATCACATGATAACGAACAACGGTTCGTAAAGACAACCTATGAAATGATGGTTTGGTTTAATATCGGAGTAGCAAGGAATTACGGATAATACATAAGCATATACTAGTGTAATTTTGTTAATATATTTACAAAAATTAATGCTTGTGATTGTATAGTAATTAAAATGTTTTCGTAAATAAAACGAATAATAATATGTATATTAATATTATATACATATAAATAATTATGTAAAAATATATATATTTTAAATATATAATTATATAAATATAATTCGGCATCTTTACTAAATTCCCGTATATCTCGTTTTATCATGTGTGTTTTCTAATATTTACTAAGTATAATAATTTATAAAAATTTCGGCATGACTCGTTCGTGTTTACACGTTTTTCCAAAGTCGTAGACTTTATTTAAAAATCATTTTCAAATCACTTTCAATCCACTTTTCACAATTATAAACTATATATCAAATCTCGTTTCATAATTTATCAAAAGACCATTTGGACCCTTATTGGGCTTTTAGGCCCAATAAGCCTAACCTTATTATTCGTACGTCCAACGTTCAAAATAAGTTAAACGTAACGCATCAAAGTCATACATTATTAAATAAGCTATTCACGAACTTATTCAATAAGCTACACCGTAGCTCTACGCCTTGGTGTATTGTATTTATGTTGGGCCTTGGCCCGTTAAGGCCAAAAATTTAGTTTTTACTTATCCATATAGTCTGATAAGCAAAACATTAAACAACAAACACGCGGCCTAATAATAAGCTATCAATAAGCTCACAATAAGGCAACCAATATTAAGCTGAACCACATAAGCTCAAAGATAAGCTCGTGATGTTGGGCTTGTTTATGGGACGCGTCTATAAGCCCAATAAGCTATATTCAGGCTTATTTATTAAGCCAAATAAGTTTATCATTTGTCCTTTCAAAATAAGCTAGAAAATAAGCTAATAAAATATAAGTCGAACCAAAATAAGCTAAGCAAATGTTTTCCTTTCTTTTCTAGTTTGGGCCGAACCAAAATATAAGCCCAATAAGCTCAAAATAATCAAATAAGCTTTTCCAAAAGCTTATTACAATAAGCCGAATCAAATAAGCTATAGCATACCAATTTTATTATATGAAAATAACCACGATCACAAAACTATGATTTTCTTATATTTCTTTTTATATTTTCCGAACCATATATATAACCTTTTAAGGTTTATGTAGTTTTAAAATCTTGTTTTCACAAAATAAGTTGTGCAACTAGCATGTATGCATCAAGATGATTAGGAAAGTACAAGTTATTTAAAGATTTGAAGACTTACAAAGTTTGAAGGTTTTGAGAAGGAAGAATGAGATTAGAACAGCCCAAATGTTGTTTAACAAATACCCGAATGACACAAATGATCAAACCTTCAACAAATCTTCAAGAGTTTTTTATCAAAGATGAAAGTTATGAATTTTTATTGATGTCTGTGTGTGTTTTCGTGGGTTAGGGAGAGCAAGAGAGAAAAGAAAACTCAATTGCTAAGTATGTGTGAAATATGAACGAGAATGAATAAAGATGGTATATATGGACATGAGTTTTTGACACACAATGTAAGTGTGTGTGTGCTTGCGTCGGCTAGAGGCCAAGGAACCAAGAGGGTACCAATTTGATCCACCAATGGTGTTTAAGGAAGACAAAACTAGTCACATGGTAGCTTGTATATGTACTTATATGATTCAAAATTCAAAAATGATGATCCATGCATGTATGTGTGTGTGTGTTTTGTATAGTAGGACAAGAGGAAGGGAGGGGACCAATTTGATCTCCCAATCACATTGTTTCTAGGACAAAAATGCTAGTTGGAACTTGTCTTATTGTTATTTGAATTCAACTTAGGCTCCAAGGTTCATTAAAGGTGTTTGTTTGGACGCATGCATGCATGGGGAGGGGACCAAAATAGTTTTTAATATTATATGATGCTAGTGCTCTTTATTTGATTTAATTTCTTAGCCTTCCATGCATATGCTCATTTTTAGACGAAACACGGTTTACGCAAGTAACGAAACGAACAACGGTATCTCCGAAAATTATAAAATTTTAAATATTGCCCTAAAATATAAAAATGTGGCTATTTCCAAAATACTACAACGTTAGGTGTCCCGGTTCACTCCTGGTGACGATTCTTAGATAAAAGCGGAACAACTTCCCGGTTAAACGTAAAAGCTAAACACAACTTTAAAAATTCAAATTACTAAACGAAAATGGCTAAGTTATTAGAAGAAAATTCACGGGGTGTCACGTTCTTTCCCCGTTAAAGAAGCCTTGTCCTCAAGGCTTACGACGTAGCCTTTGCCACCGGTGCAGAAATCGGGAAAAGATGCGGGTACTTATTTTGCATTTGATCTTCACACTCCTAAGTGAACTCAGGACCTCTCCTCGAGTTCCAACGCACTTTCACAATCGTAATACGGCTCTGCTTCAGACACTTGACCTCACGGTCCATAATTTCGACAGGTTCTTCGATGAAGTGCAGTTTGTCGTCAACTTGGATCTCATCCAATGTTATAGCAAGCGGTTCATCAGCCATGCATTTCTTTAATTTCGAGACGTGAAACGTACTATGAACTCTACTCAACTGCTCTGGGAGTTCAAGTCGATAGGCAACGGTTCCTACTTTAGCAATGATCTTAAAAGGTCCAATATACCGAGGGTTCAACTTTCCCCATTTGCCGAAACGTATCACCCCTTTCCATAGTGACACTTTCAACATGACCTTATCTCCTATTTGAAACTCAAGGGGTTTCTGTCTTATGCCGACATACCTCTTTTGACGATCACGGGTGGCTTGAATACGGCTCTTGATTTAAACTATCTTCTCAGTGGTCTCGTGGATGATCTCTGGGCCAGTGAACTGACTATCTCTAACTTCAGCCCAACAGATAGGTGATCAACACTTGCGCCCATACAACGCCTCAAATGGAGCAACCTTAATGATGGTATGGTAACTGTTGTTATACGAAAATTCTACTAATGGTAAGTTTCTATCCCAACCTTTTCCAAAGTTGAGTACACAGGCACGTAACATGACCTCCAATGTCTAAATAGTTCTCTCACTCTGACCATCGGTCTCTGGATGGTAAGTTGTACTCATATCTAATCGAGTACCTAATGTTTTATTTAGAGATTTCCAAAAATTGTGAAGTAAATTTCTCATCGCGACCAGAGATGATCGAAACTGGCACTTCATGCCTTGAGACTACTTCCTTCAAGTATTGTCTTGTCAACTTTTCTAATGTGTCATCTTCTCTCATTGGCAAGAAATGAGCAAATTTAGTAAGACGATCAATGATTCGATAATAAATAGTCTATATATAATTAAATATATATCCTAAATATCTCAAATTAATTATAGTATATAGAGTTTCCCGTTTAATATAAAATTGCTTGAGGACAAACAATAGTATATTTCCCGAGTGTCGTATCCCGACGAGAAGTGAATTTGAATTTCACGAAAGTATTTTGTTTGATGCTCGAATATCAAGTACTTTTGTTTTTTTATTTCTAATTCTAAAAACGCAAAGGGAAGCAAGGAAAAAACATATGTTAGTACTGCTAGTGCCAAACACCCCTTTAAAATTTGATTTCCCATTTTTAAACTACAAAAGATTGAATTAAGCTAAGATTTGTAAAAACATATTAAGTATGAGGTAAATGAAGAACTAATAAGCATAAACTAATTACTGTTAAGCACAAATAAGCAGTATAATAAGCTAAACAGATTTAAGCTAAAATAAGGCAGTTCTAATGAAAAACCAATACAAATTAGATCTAATCAAAAAGTAAACAATAATAAGTAGTAATAAGCAAAAGAGATCAGCTACAACAGTTTTATGCTATAAAAATGAAATATGAAGAGTACCATGATCCAAGCTCAAACAAGGATCAAAACTGCTCTTAGAGCTATTCTACAAGCTCCAGCTTATTAAAAACAAGTTGGTATTGTCCATAAGCCAATCCAGGTCTGGCTTATCATCAAAAAATAAGCTGATGTATTTTAGGGGAGAAATTAAGTGAAGATCTAAACTCAGTTAAGCTTTTGAAGACTTAACTGAGTATAAGCTAGCTTAAGTAGTAATGAATAGCTTATGAGAGGTTATTTAATTGAATTTGAACTAATTTAAACCATGATTGCATTAAGTAAAGAAAAACATGAATTAAAATACGAATTAAAGGAACATTAAAATTTTATTGATTAATCAAAATGAGTACAATCTTTTAAGACAAAAATTCATTAAAATTAAGAACAATAAGCTAAAAATGACTACAATAAGCTAAATTACTACTAAAGTGTGATAACCATGACTTGAGCATGTTAGTCAAACTATTAGTGTTGACTTATGTATCTGTTGCAATGAGTGGGTTATGTGTTATATGTGTTAATACGTGTTTATGTGTGTTGTGTGGGATATGTGAGATTTGATAATCAATCCATTGAGCGTGATCGTCTCATTGGGATTAGATTTGTGTTGGATTTTGTGGAGTTCATTTCGTTTACTTTTAGTGACAAGGAAATGATTTTGGTGATTGAATCGGTTTCGCGTTAATTGTGTAAGTAATTATTACGTATACGTATTTTTATGTTAATAATCTAAGATAGGTTTAAATTTTAAGTGGTAAGTTAAGAATAAAAGTCAAAATTCAATTTTGGAAGTTAGGTTCTGAAAATGAAAAGTTAAAAGTTATTTTCAAAGAGTCTAGTGAATTTCGTTTAAGCAAAAGATAGTCCAAATAAGTTAAAGTTTTAATTAAAATTTAAGTATTGTAAACAAAATAAGTAATTAATAAAAAAAATAAAAAAAAAGAATAAAAGGGGGTGCCGACGTTTTGGTTTACAAGGAGAAAAGGAAACAAAATATGAGTCCAAGTCTAATCCTAATTAAGTTTAACTACAATATATTTTGGAGGCCTAAAAATACAAATATAAAGATTCTTTTTCTCAAATCCCCTATGATCGATCGATCCAGGAAAAAAAAAGA
This sequence comes from Tanacetum coccineum, assembly GCA_026074375.1. Classification (NCBI taxonomy): domain Eukaryota; kingdom Viridiplantae; phylum Streptophyta; class Magnoliopsida; order Asterales; family Asteraceae; genus Tanacetum; species Tanacetum coccineum. The sequence goes on along the minus strand of BQNB010018992.1, from coordinate 35,291 downwards.
AGAATTTTTTAGGGTTTACGTATATTCTAATTCTTTGTTTAATTCTATTTCTATATTTTTAATTCTTGTAATCTAAGTAGAGATAGGTTTAATCATGAAAATAAATAGGGTTTTAAATTTCTGGGAGTTTATAGTTTAATGAAGAATTGTTTGATCTTGGTTCCAATTGGATTCGTGATGTGGATCATGCGTTCTAGGTCACTAGATCGCCAATTAGTTGTTTAATTTCAATCAGAAAATTAAGCAGTTTTTTTAACTAATCATAAAGTAACAAATAAACAATTTACAACAACTGGAATAACCTCAGAAGAATACTTTCCATAAAATTGGTCTCGTGATTTTTTATAGTCCGGAAGTGGTAAAAGTCGTTAACAAAAACCAGTGTGAAAACTATGACGAATTCATTTTATTTTTCTAAAAGACTTTAGACTCTAGTTAGAGGATCAAAATCACGTGAATTGTATTTATATATGTGTATGACCTCTGAATTTTCTAAAGTATAGTACTGAGGTTAAAAGTGGTCATCTGGTGTCATATTTTAGGGGTTAGATTTGGAGAATTCTGATACACTTTGGATTAATGATTTTATAAAGGGTATTGTAAAAGGCAACATTAAAGCTTTTCAAGAATGGTATGAGCATGTCGGTCCAGAAGTCGCAAGTCCACAAGATGGCAAAGTTATAAGATAGCATAGAGATTGTGCTTGGTTGATGGTCTCAAGAGGCTCAAGATCACAATGTCAAATACAAGTTCAAGGAACAAGCTCAATCCAAGAAGTCAATGATCACTACAACATATTCACAAGAGAAAGTCAAAAGTATGAGCTCAAGACTAAGGATAAAGCATAGTATGCTAGGTTTAAAATTTGTAAATTGGAGTGACCTCCCTTAGGGGGAGATTGTTGGAAACATGAAAAGTGTCGGTCACTTCCAAGTTGTAACAAGTCTTAGCTCGTAGGTAGTATAAGGATTAGATTAGTAATCTAGTCCGGCCCAAGGCCCATGGGTGGCCCAACTCAGCCCATGGCCGGCCATAGTAGCTATTTATACACCCTCTCCTAGTCTTGAAGAGGGTTGGTTGTTTTCATTAGTTGTTGGTTGTTCCATTTTACACACATTCATTTTATACATTCATCCATTATTCCATCCAAGTTTTCTCTAACATCCCAACCCACATCTCATTCTTGTTCTTGGTTGATCATTAGATTACTAGTATTCTACAGAGCGTGAACGTCTCAATGTGGATTGATGTGATTGCATGTTAGCTTGTATGATAGTACGTTGTATGTCCTGCTATGCTATAATGTTTTAATTATCACAGTAATTGGATTTAAAGGTTTGTTTGGAGTGTCTTATACCTATGACTCTCACCAACCGTTGTGTTGATATTTTTAAGTATCATTTTCAGGTGAGCTTCATGAGAATACTGAGGTTAAGAGAGGTGGGTAGAATGACCGCTAGGATTGCATTGGAGTTCGCTCCTGAGTTTATTTATGTTTGTTGCATGATTTTGTTGAATGTTATTTGATTTTATTAGGATCGTGAGATATTGTTCTTGTATTGGTGAGACTTTTTTTCATTAATACAAAATGTCATTCTTTTGGTTTTAGGTATTGTCATGACACATTGTGTCTTTATTACTTAGTTATGCATTTAGTGTTTCTCTATTGTTGACACTATTATGTTGTGATGATATCCATGATGTTACCCCTCGTGTTTCCGCCTTGGCAGGGTGTGACAGATTGGTATCAGAGCCTTTGGTTATAGAGAAGTAGGTGGTTGAGCCTAGACTATAACCTAGGGGTCCTTCATGTAGATGCATTTAGGGCTTAAGTGTTTAATGCTATAACTGCTATGCTTCCCCTCTATTTTTGCATAGCTTATATATTTTATATTTTGCTAAGTTTTTATTTAGTTATTTTGTCTACCATTATTTGATATAATATGTATTACTTTCTTAGTATTTTAGCTATGTTTTTCCCTCACCCGTAAGAAGTCTCGTTGGGGAACCGTTTTCCCAACTGGACTTAAGTGTTATAAGGAGCCTCTTGTGGATCCAAAAGAGATAGGATATATGATCGTTTTGTCCGGGAAGGCTCGTAATAGGGTTGCACGGGCCCCCCCCTGCGGATCGGTGATTCTTGTGGAGGCAAAGTCAAACCCAAGAAAGGGGGGGGGGGGGGGGGGGGGGGGGGGGGGGGAAAAAAGAAAAAAAAAAAAGGTGGGGGGGGGGGGGGGGGGGGGGGAGGAAAAAACGAGGCCCCAGCATAAGTTTATCCCGCCCTTTACCTCGTCATGTTGTTATTGATTATTTCTTTTGGATATTCACAAGTTTTGAACAGATCGTTGTCGAGACTTTCGTTCTTTATTGTCGATTTGACTTTATTTGATATAGAGGTAAGATATTGTTTGATGAGGCATCCTTTAATGTGTGTCAGTTTGATGGTTTAAGATTTGAAAAATGGTATATTTGCCTTAAATGTGAATTATTCATTGATATGATGAATCCCTAAATAAGTAAGTACACGTGTGAAATGAGGCACTTATAATTATGGGTTGCCAACATAATTATAAAGGCATCACACATGTAGACTTGTGACCATGATTGCATTTATTTGTGTTTGGATGTAAGGTGGTAGTGTAATAATGTTATGTTTAATTGATATGTGTATCTATGATAAGGATGGTGGTAATAGGTAAGAATTATTCACGTTATCCTAATTGGGGGATAGGTTAAGTTAAGATGTATATGATATTAATTTCGATTTCTTCTATCTAGTAATCTGCGGATACCTAGTATATGCTTTTAATAGAGGTTGTTTCGTTTGCTCGGAGTTGTTTGTTCGTATTTTCCTAAGTCCTAAAGCGTAGCATCCCTTCATCGTACTCTTGTTAGTAAGGATAACTAATTTTTCCTATTCGACGTCTCGATGTATATTGGTTGTTCGGAATCTGGCTTTTTTTCATGGATATAGCCCGCATTTCGTTAGTTCTTTCATTGAATTGTGTTACATCGTGAATAAGTATCAAAGTTTCTTTTATAAGACTAATTGTTCCCTAACAATATCATGTGGATCATTACTCCCTTCTTTATATATCCCTTGGTTTTCGTAACCCGTTGGCGACATGTTAGTATCGATGCTTTTAGGTTTGCTCTGTTGATCGTTTATTTTGGAATAAGACCTTATGTTTTCTTTAGGGTACGTAACGTCTTGCGTGAGTTTTCTTGTACGAGTTCGTTTATCTTTATTTTGATATATGGTCCCTGGTATTTTCTTCGTTTTTCAAACAATAGAATAATGTTAATAGTCTGTACGGTGTTTTACGATCCCTGTTAGTATTATGGTGTCATTTGTTTGAGTAACATATTTCATAATTGATGTCTAATTATAAAAACTCTTTGGAAGTATTGTGTTAGTGTTTGAGAGAAACCGTGTTTAAAATGATCTTTGTAAAAAGAATATGTTTAAAATGGTCATACAAATAGGATAAGAAAAATTTAAGTGGTATAAATAAATTGTATTTTATTATAAAAAGCTAGTTTAAAGTGATTCATAGTGGTAAGGTATGATATACCATTAGATAACCATCTCTAGATTTTTTTATGACAACCAGAATGAATTTTATAAAGATTAAATTTAAGACAATGTTATTTATTATTTAAAACGATTTTTATACATAAAGCTGATTGTTCTTAATTTTAATTGATTTTTAAAAAACATTATTTAATTTGGTTTTCGAGTAATGTCGATATTGGTATAAGAAGTTGTCCCGTCTTTCGTATTGATATTTTTTTATGTGTTCATGTTGTCGTGGGTACGAATTCTGATTGAATTCTTTCGTTGCATATCACTCGGTGCATATAACGTATCCTTTCTTTCAAAGGATTCTTATGTCAATGATCCCATGTTTACTTTGCATATGTGGATCTCCTATATCATTCTAGGGCCTTTGACTCGATATTCGTTTGTTATCCTATTCGAATTGTTTTCGTAACCCTTGAGTTCGTTGATACCCTGTTGAGTAATGGAAGCTTTGAGATGTGCTTTGGGATAGGACGGTTGTACCAGAGAAGTTTGGGATAGTATGTCATGGGAAATGGTGGTTAGGAATAAACCTTGGAATGTGATAATACTCAGTGTTTCATCGGTAAACGTACTCAAGGAGTCGTGGAAAACCTAAAGAACCACTAAGGTAGGATGACTCAAACTTCAGTGGTATTTCCGTCATCAACGAGACTTTATTGATCGTGTTTCGCTGAAGACTTGTCAATCAACCCACCGCAATGACAAGTTGAGTCTCCGCTAGACTTAGTTCGCTAGATTCGACGCCAGTCGCGAAGTCTCCATATCATCTAGCACCTTTGGAAATGCAAGAATTGTCTGAACAACTTTAAGAGTTGCAAGACGAAGGTTTCATACGACCTAGTCATTTTTCGTGAGGAGAACCAGTGTTGTTTGTTAAGAAGAGGAGCATGGAGTCATTTGAAGTTAGAGTATTGAATTATATGAGGAAGCAGGAAAGTTGTATGCTAAGGTTACCTAGTAAGTGAGGGGCAGTGAGAATTGGGAATGTACTACGACACCATTCGAGATAGATTATTCTTAGGATTGGCAGGGTTACTTACCTACGTTTCTCGTAAACTTTTCAAGATTATTAAACCCCTTACTTCGCCTAACTTAGAGGAATCTAAAGTATGAGTAGGGCACAAAACGAGAAGAGGCTTTCTAGACTTTGAGGAATGATTTGTGTGACGCCTCGATTAATCAAATGTAGAGAGCAGATGATGGTTGTACTTTATGGATTAAATTGTATAGTAAGTATGAGTATGAAACTCGCTACCATCTAGGTAAGGCAAATGTGGTGATTGAGGCGTTAAGAGGGAAGGAACGAGTGAAACCTAGACGTGTTCGAGCGATGGCTATGACCATTCAGGTAAGGAGGTCAGATGAATGATATTGGCCAGCACCCAAAGTGAAGTGTTCAAGCAGAGAACGAACGCGCAGAAAGGCTTCATTGGGTTAGCTTGACATATGGAAAAAAGAGGACGGAGAGTTTTGTACTTTATGGATCTATATTGAGTTCTTTAGTAGGAATGAAGGAGAACGGTAGTAATAGATGAGGCTCATGCATCAAGGTACTTGGTACATTCAGAAGCAGATAAGATGTACTATAACCTTGGAGACATGTATTGGTAGCCACGTGTAGAAAAGGGTATAGTTACCTATGTTAGAAATTGTTAGATTTGTTTAAGAGGTGAAAGATGTGATGTCAAAGACTTTTGGCTTTGCTGCAACAGATCCTGAGATAGCTTGAGTGAAAATGAGAATAGAATCACCATGGATCTTATTTTATTAGGCAAATTTCCAAGAGTCAAAGTAGCGAGTAGCTGTGATTTGGGTGTGATTGGTCGATAGACTGACCAAGTAGCTCATTTTCTAGCTATACAAGAGATTTCAAGATGTGAAGTTGGCAAGGATTTATATTGATGAGATAATAGCAAGGAATGGAATTCTGGCAACGATCAACTCAGATTTAGATGGATGATTTACCTCATGGTTTTGGCAGACGATGCAGAAAGTGTTAGAGACGCGATTAGATTTGAGTACTGCTTATCATCCTCGAGCGGATGGACAAAGTGAACGTATGATTTAGACTTTAGAGGATATAACGAGGGCATGTGTTATCGATTTTGGTGGTAGTTATCAATTGAGCATTCGGTGTGGCTCCTATTGAAGGCATTGATTGAAGGAATGTAGGTCGGGCGCACAGGGACTCGGTGGGGGGGAGAGGGAGGAGGCGTGCGTCGGGCGTGGTAGGATGGCAGCGTCGGCGGCGGTGACTCGCTAGAGTCTGGGGGAGGAGGATTCGGAGGTGCAGACTAAGGAGCGCCGGAGCGGTGGGGCAGCATAGGTCGCAGAGCGTCTGAGGGGCGTCGTCGGGGGCAGTCGGCGGTAGGAGGGGCGCGGGAGGGCCATGTCGGCGTGGCCCAGGCTCGACGGGCAGGTGGGGGAGCGGGGCGCGTAGGTGCCACGGGGTAGAATCGGGCCGTCAGCGGTACTCCTGTTCTATGGGCTGAGATTAGAGAAAGTAGTTTGATTGGACCTGAGTTGGTTCAAGAGATGACTGATAAAGTAGTGTTGATAAAAGAGAAGCTCAAAGCAGTGAGTGACCGTCAAAAGAGTTGTGCTGATAATAGGCGTAAACCGTTAGAGTTTGAGGTAGAAGATCGGGTTATGCTAAAAGTGTCACCTTGGAAAGGTGTAATTCGCTTTGGGAAAAAGGGTAAGTTAGCACCGAGGTATGTAGGGCCATTTGAGATTCTTAAAAGAATTGGTCCTGTAGCTTATCGGTTGAGATTGCCTGAGGAATTGAGTGGCATACATGACACGTTTCACGTGTCGAACCTGAAGAAGTGTTAGGCAGATGCTAGCCTGCATGTGCCATTGAATGAGATCAAGGTTGACAAAACTTTTTGTTTTGTAAAAGAATCTGTTGAGAATAGTGACCGTGAAGTTAAAAGGTTAAAATGTAGTAGAATGGTGGTAGTTAAGGTCTATTTGGGCTCGAAGCGAGGTCTTTAGGACTTCAGAAGAACTAGTATCCACATTTGTTTGTTGAGGGGCAAAGGGATCATTCAGGATTTTTTATTTAAAGTTGGGTACGAAGGTTTCTTGTAGATCCTTGAGTATGCCCTTAAAGTATGTGTTTGTGTGATTTTGGTTAAAAGTTAATTATGAAAAAACCGAAGTCCAAGCCGATTCTTTGAAAACGTTGGGCTTTGTAACAACTTATAACTTGGTTTCAAGACAGTTCTTGTTTGATGAGTTGCGAGACCGGGTTTTAAAGGACGTTGTTACGCAACTTAAGGTTTTTGACGAGTCTCCTCGATGACGGGCGAGGTTCAAGTAGTTGGATGTTTCTTTTCGTTTGGAGCGGTTACGCTGCTATGCCTACCTTTTGTGGGCAGGCACAGTTCTTAGCAGTAAGATATCTTGTGAAAGTTAGTTGGAATTCAAAGGGTAACTTTAAGTTAACATGGGTATGGGAGGACTACTTGAAAGATAAGTTTTCTCGATTAATTGTTTGGTAATGATAGAGTTGAACCCTTTGGTTAAATCTCAGGACGAGATTTTCTAAAAGAGGGGATACTATGACAACCATGACTTGAGCAGGTTAGTCAAACTATTAGTGTTGACTTATGTATCTATTGCAATGAGTGGGTTATGTGTTATATGTGTTTATACGTGTTTACTGTGTTTGTGTGGGATATTAGAGAATTTGATACTCAAATCCATTGAGCGTGATCGTCTCATTGGGATTGATTTGGTTGGTTGGATTTTGTGGAGTTCATGTTCGTTCACTTTTAGTGACAAAAGGAAAATGATTTTGGTGATTGAAGGCGGTTTCGCAGTTAATTGGTAAGTAATATTACGTGATAAAACGATTTTTTGTGTTATAGATCTAAGATAGATTTAGATTTTAAGTGGTAAGTTAAGAATAATGTAAAAATTCTATTTTTGGAAAGTTAAGTTGAAAATGAAAAGTTAAAAAGTTATTTTTAAAAGTCTAGTGAATTTCGTTTAAGCAAAAATGTATAGTCAGATAAGTTAAGATTTTTATTAAAATTTAAGGTATTGTAAATAAATATGTAATTAATAAAAAAAATTAAAAAAAAAATAATAATAGGGGGTGCCGATCGGTTTGGTTTACAAGGGAGAAAAGGAAACAAATTTGAGTCCAAGTCTAATTCCTAATTAGAGTTATCTAAATAATCTTTTTAGAAGGCCTATAAATACAAAAATAAAGGATCCCTAGATCCCCTATTGTTCGACCGATCCAGAGAAAAAAAAAAGAAGAAAATTTTTAGAGTTTAAGGTATTTTCTAATTCTTTGTTTAATTTTAGTTCTTATTTTAATTCTTGTAATCTAAGTATGATGGATTAGGTTTAATCATGAAAAATAAATAAATTAGGGTTTTCAATTTCTGAGTTTATAGTTTAATGATGATTGTTTGATCATTGGTTCAATTGGTTTCGTGATTTGATCATGCGTTAGGGTCTAGATCGCCCGAATTAGTTGTTTAATTCACTGCAGAAAATTAGGCAGTTTTGTAACGAGCATAACTCAATCATAAATTATCAAATAAACAATTTTACAGCATAATGGAGATAACCTCAGAGAGTCTACTTTCCAGTAAAGTTGGTCTCGTTAGTTTTTATGGTCGGGAAGTAGGTAAAAAGGTCGTTACAAAATCAGCGTGTAAAACTGTGACGAATTTCAGTTTTGGTTTTGATTTTTCTAAAAATACTTAGACATCTAGTTAGAGGCTCAAAATCACGTGGAAGTTATTTTATATATTGTGTGTGACCCCTGAATTTTTACTAAGTATGTAATGAGGTCTAAAGTGGTCATCTGGTGTCATACTTTTAGGGGGTCAGATTCTGGACGAATTCGGAACACTTTGGATTAATGAATTCCTAAAGGGTATTTGTAAAAGGGTAATGGATTTGGGAGAGCTATGAGAGGTTCAAAGGACATATATTTAGCATAGTGAATTATGGTTTGAATTATGGAAGTGTTTAAGTGGTACGTTTAGGACGCGTAAGTGAGTATAAAATTCTGCTCAAAACCCGAAAAATTAAAGTGTAGCTTTAAAGTGTAGATGGCATATGTAGGAGTTGGCAAAGGGTAAAATCAAGTATAGAACTATGGTAGATAGCTTAGATATCCATCATAGTTGAGGTTATATCATATTGGGTTGAATGCCTAATTTATGGTGGCTTATTGTGTGCTTAATTGTTTAGATTATCCGTGAAGTGTTTGTGAAGCTTTTGTTGGATTCTTTTGGGAAGCTAAGCATTAGGTGAGTTTCATAACCCCTTTTTCTTATGTTTTCTTGGAGTGAAAATGATGCAAAAAGGTTTTGAAATGTTTTAGTTACTGTGATAATGTGATTTAAATTATGCATGGTCTATACGTAACTATTGTAAGTTTATTGTGCCAACTTGCCTTTTATGGTATGAATTGTTGTGCATAGAGCGTAGATCGCGCATGGCATTTATGGATTTGGATTGGTAGTAAGACGTGATCGTCTTTATTACTGTATTGTTTTTAGTGAGCGTGATCGACTTATTGTTTTTATGTTTTGTGTGACGATTGAGCGTGAACGTCTCAATGTGGATTGATGTGATTGCATGTTAGCATATATGATAGTACGCTGTATGTCCTGCTATGTTATGTTTTAATTATCATAGTAATTGGATTTAAAGGTTTGTTTTGAGTGTCTTAAACCTATGACTCTCACCAACCGTTGTGTTGACATTTTTAAGCATCATATTCATGTGAGCTTCATGAGAATACTGAGGTTAAGAGAAGTGGCTAGAATGACCGCTAGGATTGCATTGGAGTTCGCTCCTGAGTTTGTTTATGTTTGTTGGATGGATTTTGTTAAATTTTATTAGGTTTGTGAGATATTGTTCTTGTATTGGTGAGACCCTTTTTCATTAATACAAAGATTCATTCTTTTTGGTTTTTCCGGTATTTGTCATTGACACATTGTGTCTATTATTACTTAGTTATGCATTTAGTGTTTCTCTATTGTTGACAAAACCATTGTGTTGAGCTGATATCCATCGATGTTAGCAACGCCTCTGTTTCTCTTTCTGCCTGGTCGGGGTGTGACAAAAGCATGACTAAAACTACAACGTCTTAATCTTGAGTAGGAGGGCCGTCTTATATATGATTAGCGAAGCCTCTAGCCCTTCCAGATGCGTCCCAATCTCTCATCATAGCCATCCAATCATAACCGCCTCATAATCTCATCATTTGAACCGTTGGATCATGAGCCACGTCCTAATAGCCAATGGTATTTTTTGGGAACTTGCCCAGCGTGGCTATTTGGGATGTTAGAGGTGTCAGTATTATGCTTCTAGAAGGACGTGAGAGCGTGTACTTGATGAATTTACCCTGGTGCATGGTGAAAGTGAATTGGGAGGGAAAGGGTGAAACGATATACAATACATTTGACTTTTTGACCCGTCTTATAAATTGACTTGGTTTGGGCTTATGTTTTAATATTAAAAGGTTTTATAAGAAAAGGGTTAACGGTGGTTAAGGGTTTTAAAAGGGTTTGTTAGTTTTAGGACTAACGGTGTTATTGTTTTGGACTAACGATGCAATTGCTTTTAGGGTTTCTTTTAGGATAAAGGTTTAATGGGATTGGATTTTGGATAAATTTGCCTTTGGCTTCGATTTCTTGTACTCTTTCCATTCTTATGCTCGGTTTTGTCCGTTTTGCTTCGTTTTTTGTTCTTTTGTGCAATATCCGTTACCTGCAAGACACAATTCACAATACAAACGAATACAATGCATTTTACTGTATTTATTGGTCATTATTGGTCTTTTTCGCTCGTTTTATTAGGTAAAAGGTATGTATATTTAAGCACACACCAAAATCCGCCATACTAAGCTATTGTCGTGTCCTCACGCAATGTTATAAACACACACTTTAGAGAACCAAAAATTTCAACCCCTTTAGACTAATTACCTTGAAAATTAGCAAAGTGATCATCTAAAGAGATTAAGAAATCACTAGTTTTGAAAAGTTTCCCGTTTAACCATTTTTATGCATTAACTATTATTATTCATACATATCATAACTACACGGAATAAAAACACTAAAAGGATAAATTCATCGTTCTTGATTTTTCACCCACCCCAAACCAAGCTTAAAAATGAAATCATTGTTAAATACAAGTTAAGATGCTAACACTACTCATAAATGCTAATTGTGAATGCATAGCTACTTCTTGCTCCCTTATTCCTAAATCCTCTAAAGATTTTATTATTATTATTTGTGACAAATAAATTAATGTCTTATTCACATAAAGTAAAACCCGGTTTAGACCACAATTAGTTTGAAATCCTTTCCTAAAGAGACGATATGGTGAGAATAAGGTCCACATTAAGGTTCTAATTTCGCATGATTTAGGGGTTATCCTTTTTAGATAACCCCGGAGTCAAAATTTGGCTTTATTATTATTATTGCAACATTATTACACCTCGGTCCTTTAGAAGGCTGCAACATCGGTTGTGAGCCGGCAAGATGCAGCAAACGGATCGAGAAGATGGAATATGGGAATAGATAATAGTGAATAGTGGTTGTGCGGAGAATCAAAAGGTGAGGTATACGGCTAGTTCATTGGTGAACAAAGCTTTGACTTGGAGGAACACTCAAGTCCAAGCAAGAGGACGTGAGGCTGCAATAGCCATGACATGGAATGATTTTAAGGCATTGATGGTTGAAGAATTATGCCCAAGTAATGAAATGGAGAAATTAGAGAATAAGTTTTAGAATCACAAGATGGTGGGAGCTAATCATGCTGCCTACACTGATCGGTTTCATGAGTTGGCCAAGTTGCTCCCACACTTAGTTACACCTGAGTCATCCCGTATTAAGAGGTACATAGCCGAACTGGATCCTAAGATAAGAGGAATGCTTCAAGCAACCCAACCAACTACTATTCAGAATACAATACTGAGGGCTGGAATACTTACTGACGAAGCCGTCAGCTGTGGTACCTTGACAAAGGGTAATGACAAAAGGAAAGTAGTGGAAGAGTCTGGTAAGTCAGGAGGATCGTGGAAAGACAAAAAGAAGGCAAAAGTGGGCACAGGTTTTGTGGCAACAGCCCCTCCTAGAAATGAAGTCGGAAACTCAAATCCCAAGTGTAGCAAGTGTAATACGCATCACCTAGTAAACAGGCCCTGCAACGTGTGTTATAACTGTCAAAAACTGGGCCATTATGCCAGAAATTGTTGGGCACCAATTAGACAAGTGACTCCGGTGAATGCTGTTAGAATGAGTAACAATCCGAGAGTGTGCTATGAGTGTGGTAGTCCAGATCATTTTTGCAACACTTGTCCCAAGATGAATCGAGCACCGGGGCAAGCTAGAAATCAATTGGCTTTGGAGGGCAGCCAAAATAACCGAAGCAATGGAAACCAAGTTAGAGGAAAAGCTTACAACGTAAATGTGAATGCAATGGAGGCGGTCCAGGATCCTAACATTGTAACGAGTACGTTCTCTATGAATGATTACTTTGTTACCGTATTATTTGTTTTTGGAGCCGATTTTAGTTTCATATCTACTGAATTTGTGCCCTTACTTAATGTGAGACCTAATATTGTGAATCCTGGTTATGTGATAGAAGTAGCTGATGGTAAGAAAGTAGAAGTGGATAGAATTATCCGTGACTGCAAACTAGAACTAGGAGGTTCCCTGTTTAGCATAAACTTAATACCTTTAGGTCATGGAAGCTTTGATGTGATTGTGGGAATGGATTGGTTATCCCAACATAAGGCTGTGATAGTATGTCATGAGAAGGTAGTAGAAATACCCGTGGAGGATGGTAGGATCTTTGGGTAAATGGTGATCGCGGCCATAGGAATCACCAAAGCTAAAGGAGGTGACATAGGAGGATGAACCAAAGTTGAGCGATATATCTGTGCTACGTAAATTTGAAGATGTGTTTCTAGAAGACTTGTCAGGATTGCCTCTTCAACGACAAGTGGAGTTTCGCATAGATCTAGTTCCTGGAGTGACGCCTGTTGCGAAGTCTCCATATCGACTAGCGCCCTCGGAAATGCAAGAATTGTCTAGGCAGCTGCAGGAGTTGCAAGACAAAGGTTTTATACGACCTAGTCATTCTCCATGGGGAGCGCCAATGTTATTTGTCAGGAAGAAGGATGGTTCGCTACGTATGTGTATCGATTATAGAGAGCTGAACAAGTTGACGATTAAGAATCGTTATCCTCTTTCGAGGATTGATGATTTATTTGACCAACTACAAGGATCGCGTTATTTCTCCAAGATAGACCTTCAGTCAGGTTATCACCAACTACGAGTGGGTGATGAAGGACGACATACCTAAAAGACGGTTTCGAATTTCGACGAATCCAAACATTTTTAGTTTACACTTATGCCTTTTGGGCTAACCAATGCACCTGCAGTCTTTATGGATCTGATTCATAGAGTTTGTAAACCGTACTTAGATAAGTTTGTTATTGTGTTCATCGATGACATCTTGATCTACCAGAAGATAAAGGAGGACCATGAAGTTCATTTGGGTTTGGTGTTGGAATTGTTAAGGAAGGAGAAGCTGTATACCAAGTTCTCCAAATGTGAGTTCTGGTTGCAAGAGGTGCACTTTCTTGGTCATGTTGTCAATCAGAATGGTATACATGTGGATCCCAGCAAAATAGAATCGGTAAAGAATTGGAAGACCCCTACGACGCCTTCTGAGATTCGATCATTTTTGGGTTTAGCCAGTTATTACCGATGGTTTATTGCAAACTTTTCCAAAATTCCTAAACCTCTTACCTCGTTAACTCAGGAAGGGGGAAATAGAAGGTATGATGGGTGTAGAGCAAGAGAGGCTTTTCAAACTTTTAAAGGAATAACTTATCGTGATGCACAATATTGCGCTACCTGATGGAGTGGAAGATTTCGTAGTTTATTGTGGATGATCAATACCAAGGATGAGGTTGTGTATCATACAAAGGGGCAAAGTGATTGCTTATGCATCGAGGCAGTTGAAAACCCATAAGAAGAACTATAAGACGCATGATTTGGAATTGGGAGCTGTTGTGTTTGCTCTTAAGACTTGGAGGCATTATCTGTATAGTACTAAGAGTGTTATCTATATGGATCACAAAAGTCTTCAACACATTTTCAATCAGAAAGAGCTTGATATATGCGTATGAGGAGTGGATTGAGTTGTTTTGTTTAGTGCTTATGAGTACTGAGAATTTGTTACCTTCCTTGGTATATTAAGGCGAACATTGTGGCTAATGCATTAAGTAGGAAGGAGCGGTTGAAACCTAGATGTGTAAGGGCCATGGCAGTGACTATCTAGGCTGGAATGAGAGAAAAGATACAAGCAGCCCAGAGTGAGGCGCTTAAGCAAGAGAATGTAATTATGGAAAACCTGCATGGCCTAGATCAGCAGATGGAAAAGAAAGAGGGCGAGAGTTTGTATTTGCATTAGACCGTTATATGGGTTCCATTAGTAGGAAGTGTGAGAACGATGATCATGGATGAAGCACACAGGTCTAAGTACTCGGTGCATCCTGTAGCGGATAAGATGTACCATGATCTTCGTGATATTTATTGGTGGCCGGGAATGAAGAGGGATATTGCCACTTATGTTAGTAAGTGTTTGACATGTTCAAAATTAAAGGCTGAGCATCAAAGGCCTTCAGGTTTACTACAACAACTTGAGTGTAACACCCCCAAAATCAGGTAGCAGCGGAATGGTAACAATGGGGTGCTACGTCAAAGTACAACAATAAAGATATAGGAAATGACCATAAATAGACGTTTAAGCCAGATTTCATTCTGATGCACATAGCAAAATATCACAGTTTTATACATTAGGGGTTTCCCATTAAGTTTTAAAAGTCATAAACATGCTTAATTAAACATATAGCTTCATAATACCCAAAATTTACTCTTAAGTTTTTTAAGATAATAAAAGTTGCATTGTAATATAGATACAAACATTAGAATCTGACTCATTGAATATCCGCCACGGCTCTCCTCCGAAATTCCTTTTTCAATTTTTTTTTACCCCCCTAGGACCTGAAATTACATGCTAAAAGTTAACACAAAGGTTGAGTAAAATCATAGGTTTATCGGTGAAAAGGGTGAACTACAAGATCGAAGTAATAGTAGACTCTGAAACACATTCAGTAGTCTAAAACGTTTATTATTGCACTAAGCTCATGACCTCGAAGCCTTAACTAGATTTGTGCCCCAATCAGAATATAGTGTTGGAAACACAAAAAGTGTCGGTCACTTCCAAGTTGTAACAGTCTTAGCTCGTAGTTTATGTAATGATTAGATTAGTAATCTAGTCCGGCCCAAGACCCATGGGAAGCCCATCATAACCCATGGGCCGGCCTATAGGACCTATATAAGCCCCTCTCCTAGCCTTGGAGAGGGTTGGTTGTTCCATTTGTAACATTTCATCATAATACACTTCATCCATTTTCCATCCATTCTATCTCTAACATCACAACCCACATCTCACTCTTGTTCTTGGTTTGATCATAAGATTACTAGAATTCTTCAATTGGTATCAAGAGCCATGGAGTGGTGTGTTTAGTTTTTGTGTTTGATTTGTGTTCAAAAACCTTTACAAAGAACAAATTTTTGATTCAAATTTTTTGGCTTAAAAACCTTAAAGTTTTCATTTTTATTGTTCCTATAGGGTTAGTAACACTAGTTGTACAAGATTTTTTGCGAAAAACCTTTTAAAAATGTGTTTTTTTGAGTTTTGAAAATTTGAGTTTCGTAGTAGTTGGAACCGAACAAGATACTTTGTGTTGGAACCAAACGAGAAGAACCGAAGTAGATAACCGAACTAGCAGAACCGAACGAGCTGTTTACTTTGGGAACCGAACGAGCTATTTACTTTGGGAGCCAAACTAGCTATTCTTTTTCTGGGAAACTGAACGAGCTATTTTCTTTGGAACGAACTAGCTAGGACACATTCCGAACAGTCAACCCGAACTAGAATTTTCAAGTTGAATCCTGAACGAGGTTATCTTTGACAACCGAACTAGCAGAACCGAACGAGCTGTTTACTTTGGGAACCGAACTAGCTATTTCTATTTGGGAACCGAACGAGCTATTTACTTTAGGTAAACCCGGAACTAGCTAGGACCGAATCCAGTGACAAACCGGAAACTAGCTAGGACGTACTAGAGCAATCGAATAGCAAGCCTCTTGGACAGGTGAAAACTAGAGAACGAGTAGGACCGAACTAGTTAATTTTTGTCAACCGAACTAGTGAAACCAAATTAAGTTTAAACTTAACAACTCATTTCTAAATTACACAGTTATTTCTTTGACTTGTAAAATCCCGTGAAACAAACACTTGTTTTTTTGGTTTTGTCTAGAATTGTAAACTCCTGTGTAGTTTCATTTCAAGACTCAACAATCACGTAACCAAACACAACTTCTTTCTACCACCGATCGATCAATTTGTAATCTTTTTGATACCACAATGACGACTTTTGCCGATAAGTCACTTCTTTTTGGAGGAGACAACAAACCACCAATGCTTGAAAAACACTTGTATGATTCATAGAAAAGCAGAATGAAACTTTATATGATGAATAGACCACATGGAAGAATGATTCTTGCATCTGTTGAAAAAGGACCACTTGTTTGGCCTTCAATCACTGAGGATGGAGTAACAAGGCTTAAGGAATATGTTGAACTAACTCCATCTGAAGCCACTCAAGCAGATTGCGATATCAAAGCTATAAACATCATTCTCCAAGGTCTACCAACTGAAATCTATGCTCTTGTGAGTCAACATCGTGTAGCAAAGGATCTTTGGGAGAAGATTAAACTGTTGATGCAAGGAACATCATTAACCAAACAAGAACGTGAGTGCAAGCTATATGATGAATTTGATAAGTTCACTTATAAGAAAGGAGAGACGTTGCATGAGTATTACTTGAGGTTCACTTTGCTACTCAATGATATGAACATTTACAAGATGCCTTTGGAGCAGTTTCAAGTAAACACCAAGTTCTTAAACACTCTTCCTGATGAATGGAGCAAATTTGTCACTGATGTTAAACTGGTTAAAGATTTGCACACTACCAACGTTGATCAACTTCATGCTCATCTGCAACAACATGAACGACATGCAATTGAAGTTCGAATGATGCATGAACGCAACCCTGATCCTCTGGCTTTAGTTGCATCTCACCAATTAACTCAGCCTGCTTATCAATCTCATCTACACACTCACCCACAGTCTCTATCTCAGCATCAACTTCACGTTTCACCATATCAATCTTCACAGTTTGTTACACCTTATCAAACTCAATAATTCACAACCAATCAATCAGCACCTCTTTCAATTACTTATCCAACAATTGAGTATCAATCCACCGTTCACCACAACGTTTATTCTCCACAACGTTTATTCTCCATAACCATCAATCCCACAATTGGAATATGCTCCCACAGCCTATCAACAGCAACAACCTGAATTTTCCCAACCAGACTCCAGTCTAGTTGTTCCACGCAATTAATCACATGATGTCATTCTTAACTGCTGTTGTAACATCCCGGTATCCTACTACTAACAATCAGCTAAGGACTTCGTCAAACCCTCGTCAACAAGCTACCATCTATGATGGAAAAGTGAC